>JANHGB010000705.1:0-21245 GCA_026283785.1 Coracopsis vasa | reverse complement strand
GAATGGCTTTAACCTGACAGAGGGGAGACTGAGATGAGCTCTTAGGCAGAAGTTCTTCCCTGTGAGGGTGCTGAGGCTCCGGCACAGGGTGCCCAGAGAAGCTGTGGCTGCCCCATCCCTGGCAGTGTTCAACGCCAGGCTGGACGGGGCTTGGAGCAACCTGGTCTAGTGGCAGGTGTCCCTGCCCGTGGCAGGGGCTGGAAACAGATGAGCTTTGGTGTCCCTTCCAACTCAAACCAGTCTATAAGTCTATGACTTTTCACAAGCAGGAGGAGATAAGACTGGAAATAGAAAACCTTTCTTCTAGAACAACCCCACTCCCCATTTGCCTCAGTTTTGGTGTGTGGCAAGGAAAAGCCTCGTTTATTTAAAGGTTAATTTTTAAAAAGATAAAACTTTAAACTGAACAGGTATTAATGACATGCAGCAATGTAGAATTGTGAAATACAGGCACAAAATTTTAACAAAGGAGAAAAAACTTGCTAGCTCAACATGAAGCCAAATGGCACAAAGGCACTGCAATTCCATCTTGAAATGTACAGTGCTATGCATGGTTCTTTTCCCCCCTCATAGCCCCACCTTCAAGCTCCAAATACTGTATTTCCATAGAGTCTCTTCAGACAGCTACAGGCACTTACTACGCAGGCCCCACACATGCAGCCTAGAGAATAACACAGATTGTTCGTGAGCTGAGGCCATGTCAGATTTTAAGGGGGTGCATGACACATACTCATGTTGGGTGAGTCATCAGCTAAAATGCCAACGTGATGGCAGGAGCAGCTATTACAGAGTTAAGGGTTGAGTCAATTATTTTTCTGAAATGCAAAATGCATGAAATTGGGGTCTGCCACAACACAAGACTCGAGTTCTTTTTCTTGATCTACCTGAAATTAACTACATGCCTGTATTTTAGCCTAAAGGAAAATAAGGCTCATAGGCTCTTTGACTTCCTCCTAATTTCTTAACTCCTCATCAGATTTATCTGAATCTAAAGAGGTAAAAGTGCTCAAAGATGCAGAGCAAATGCAAGTTTCGTGAACAGGTTTGGAAGAATAAGTAATAAAACCTCCTCTCCACTGTGGGAAGGATTGCAGCATTCACTTATCTCGTCAGCCATCAGCCTCTACATTCAAGTCCCAAACTGGCAGGAAATGAGAGTACACAAGTTCATAGAACAGCTCACATTAGGGATACCTGCCTCCCTCTGCTCAGCTGCCAGGGCTGTGCCCTGCCTGTGAGCCCACAGAGATGTGAGCTGGATGCCCTTTCCCTCAGCCAGGTGACAAGCTTTGTGTCAGGAGCTGACATTTCATCCGTGCTGAAGGCCGACAGAGCAGGACCAGCAGATACATGACACCAAAGCTTGTCCCTGATGGAAGGACAGGAAGAGTAGCAGTGCTCAGCAACTGAAGAACAAGTGTGGGGGAGGAAGACTTAACAGGGAGAGAAGAAAGTGAACTCTTTCTGCTCCATCAGCAGCCCAAATACTTTAACTACAGCTCTCTGGAGAAGCACTAAAACACATATAGTAGATACAGGCTTTCAAGCAGCAAAGCCAGGTCCACAATGCAGGGTGGATAGTCCTTCACATTCTTGCTCCATCTGTTGTTTTTCTCTCTCCTGAAGAGCATAAACCACATGTTCAACCCTCCGGCTAATCTTTCCCCCTCCCTCACATACCAACCTTGAGGCTCAGCAGCAAACCTACAATTGTGCTGTTCAATACAAAGAAATCCTCTTGACCTCACCATTTCTCTGGACTGTAGATCTCTGTACCACTCCCACCTCGCAGGCAGCAGCTTTTAAACACCCACAAGCTGTGCAATGGAAGCTGTTGACATGGATTAACTTTTCATTTCATTTACACTGAAAACTATTTAAGTCATGATTTCTAGCCTTCGGCCATTTGAGAGGATTCCTTTGTCAGGTCTGAATGATTTGGAAGACAACAAACACTTATAATGTCACAGACCAAACAGTTTAAATGTATTCATTTAAAACATTATTGCTGATGAAGTGGGGTTTTATTTTGGAAATGCCTGATTTTTAGCTAGCTGTGAGCCTTCCCTCATCTACCATAAAACAAGTTTCAGAGTAAAAAGTTAATAAATTCCAACTTTGGAGATGGAATGAAAAGTGGTAAAACCCAGTTGAGATCAAGAAGTTTTCAGGTCTGGGTAGCTTAAGGTGTCCTTTTTCAGGAGCATGCAGGCCACACTCCAAGCCCCAGTTCTCCTCTCTAGACAACCATTCCTCATTTCCCTTAGGCCCAGATAGCCTCACTGTGATGCCATGAGAAGGCAGCAGGACACACTTACTACTTTCTCAGCAGGAGTAACATTTAAGTAAAATAAGCTAGGCAGTTCTCTGGTATTTAGTGGTACAATGGATACCCCATCCCTGGCCATGTTCAAGGCCAGGCTGGACGGAACTTGGAGCAACCTGCTCTAGTGGAAGGTGTCCCTGCCCGTGGCAGTGGGTTGGAACTGGATGAGCTTTAAGGTCCCAAAGCAGTCTGTGATTTGATGATTTTATGATTTTAAGTGTCTTAAACCACTTACACAAACAAGTGGGATTAGATAACAAACAGGATTTTTAAAAAGGCATCTTCTGATACTGCACTCTGACTCAGTTTCTATAACAGCAGGCTGTAAACTATGATTTATGTATGCTGCCTATTTGTTGTCCTGCAACTTCTCATCTATATCTGTGCTATTACTGTATTTTTTACAGCTGTTTTAAATTCAAAGCAACACCGATCTCAAATATCAAGAGTGAACCGTCATTTCCTCTAACACAAAGAGCTGTGAGCTACTATCTAGATGTATATTATACTCATGAGATCAGAAACTCATAATCCCTAAGGCTACTACATGGGATAAATAATACATCTTGGCCGATAAACTGTCTATACTGCAGCTCCTTCATACATTTATGTACATAAGCATCAAGACAATACAACTCTGTGTCCTGCACATGTCATTTTAGACAGACACTGATACACACAGGTAGACAATTAAGATGCTTGGAAGATTTTGAAGAACTGACAGAAAGACAAATAACCAAAGAGGAGCAAAGATGTATCACAATGATAGTTCTGCCATTTGATGTCTTCTGACTGCTTTCCTATAGATGTTTGTATTATAAAATAAAGCTGTTTCACTTTGTCTTTCTGAGCTTCCCATTCTTTGTGAACTGTGACAAATCTGTGCAAAACTGAAATACCATCCTAATCTTATGTTGCAATATTAAAAGAAAATGCCATAATGTAACATTCTGATTCAACAGCACTGGTAGTATTAGTCAATGTCTTTCCTTTGAAGGCAAGAAATATTTCAAGGTGGCAGCTCTCTTCTGCACATTCAGAATTCCAGCACTCATTTCTCCAAATATTTACAGTATCCAAATTTGAGTACACACAGGCTAGAGAAATTCACTACCTAAGTATTTGAGTACTAACTATGCATGTACATCATATAACGTCTAGCCAGTATGAGCAGACCACAGGAATTCAGCTACTTCTTTACACTTGTACAGCCATAATGTACTCTTGGTTCATCCCTAAACATGACTATAACAACCAACACTCAGACTGATTGATTTAGTAATTGCTTGGCACAAACCTCTTTCATGGCACACTGAAGTGCAGACTGAGTAACAGTTCCCCTTGCCTTAAAACCCACTAACATTTCCACTTCATACTTGATTTTTGATATAATCTTGGTGGGGAATGGGGTGAGGAAAGCAGCAACGCAAGAGAGGGTTAATTAAACCAACACACTCATCCGCTTGGTCAGTTGGGACTATTGCCATAGTGAAATGCCTTTTATATGCAGCAGCCTAAGAAACACATGGCAATTATTTGAACTAAAGTGGATATGCTGTGCTTGAGTGCTCATGGCACCATCCCGTCCTCTGGGAGACTCCAGCATGTCAGAAAAGGAAAGAGAAAGATAAAGAAACACAAAAATCAGCAGCAAGAAGAGTGTTACTTCTTCTTTGTTCAGCAGATAAAGAAATAGAGAAGATTAAGAAATAGATTTAAGTTAAAACAGCTCTCCCCCAAGAGCTTCACATTCACAGCTCTGACCTATAACATTATGCTCGACCCCACTCGTAAGTGCAGAGGACAACTAAAGTTTCTGAGAACAACAGCTTACTTTCAGCTAAATGTTTAACATGAGACAGAAAACATTGTTATAGGTAGAAGAAATGGCATTCTTGAAAAATTACTTCTCCACATTTTCTTCTGTAGGGAAAATTCAATGAATTTGTTTTCTTTTGTTTAGGTTAGCATGCTTCCTACAGCTAGTATATAAGGCAGAGAAGCTTAAATTATATACTGCTATTATCTATAGGAGTAATTCCCTTTTAGTCTCAATGGGAAGCAACTTCTCCCCAAGGTACAGTTAAACCTTTACAAGAGGAAACTATTAGCTTTGAATTTGATGTGTAAATTTTAACTCTATATAAGGCTTAACCATATTGATGGCTTCAGCAGGAAAGAATAAAGGATTTCCCTTTTCAAGTTGCCCCTGTTGTTTGCATAAACTGCTAATTTAACCTTGGAGCATGTACATGTTCTTTCAGTACACACCTCAGAAAATGTCTGTTGACTCAATGTGACAAATCACTTCCCTTTTTACACAATCTGAAACTTCAGGAATAAGCACAGTGAATTTGTTATGTGAAAGTTCAACTTCAGTTTAATATTAGTTCCTTTGTGTTCAATAATAGATTACTCCTCACGTGTTTCATTTAGCTATGTCTAATTGAAAATACGCACCTTCACTTGTGAAGAGAGCAGGTGATTTGGCAGTATTCATGGATTTCTGTTACAAGTATCTCCTGGCAAAATTCTCCTGTCATAGTTTCAGGGTAAATTATAAGCCATGCCAGATGTCATTAGGTTCTCGTGTTGTTATGAAACATTAATTTCAACTTATTAAACATACTGCATTATTGCATACACACAGCTTAGCATTCACAAGAACTATGAACAGAGGATAAAGAAATATACTGGTAAAAGCAGTTGGTTACAGTTAAGCTTGCACCTGTAAGGTAAACTCTGGCTTTGGTCCAACAGAGTGTACAAGCTGTAGTTCAATTTCCATTGTACTTTGTGTTCAACAGCCAGGTACTACTGGATCACCTAGAAGCTGAAATTTCCTTTTCACAAGGTGTAAGCACATTTCTTTTGACTGAGCCAGAACTTATAATCCTATGACAGTTTTAATGCTTTATGGGGGAGAAAACAGTACATGATCCACCACAGAATCTTCCAGGACAAATTCCTCCATATTTATTCACAGAACAAGTCAGCATAGCACCTTTCACTGCTCTGCATCATAGTTGAGTGTTCTAAACTAGTGTTGAGAGTACTAAAACCATATGTGCTGTTTCAAGAAAACATGGTGCCACTTGAATTCAGTAGTTTCTTCTCTTTGTAAACATTAATCGTGCCCTTAAAAGCTTCAGCAGACTCATAAATTCAAACTTCTGGCATATTACTTAGTTCTGTCATTTCTGACATCCAGGTCATATGAAAATAAAACTTTCAGCTCAATAGCTGTCAATGAGAAAGATCTGAGTTAATCTAGTGCATTCATCTAGAGATGGAATAATAATACATTAGCTAAGTAGCCTTCATCAAGAGGTTAAAATTAACTTCTCAGCATCTTTTAAGTTTCTAAGCATGAAATAATTAGTGTAGCTTACAAGATGTGGAAGAGAAATATTTTGGTATCATAACCTTTGGTATCACAACCTTTCCCTCTGTGAACTGGAACACAATCTGTACTGTTGCATTGACACTTCAAAACCCACTCTGTTTCTCCTCTTTTCTTATCCCACATTTCCTTTTAGCTATTTCAAGAAATTCTTTCATTGCCTATCTCATAAAAAAGAGAAATAGATTATTATGGAAGAGCTCATAACATAAAAAGGCAATTCATTAGACTGTGATACAAAAGTTATTTGAAATACATTTATATTTGAGCTTCTGATGAATTATTGAGTCATTTATAATTTCTGGGATTTCCCTCAGTAGTAAAACATTGGCAATGTGCATAAGCATGTAAAACTATTCATGAGGCACATTCATCCCGTATGCAGTTAAATGAAGCTTTTAAATCACAAGAAGATTCAGCTGTGAGCAGTATATTTAAACTAGACAAGATAGTAACCAAAACCTCAAGACCACGTCTGTCATACTTTGCTCTGTTTCAGAGTAATCTCATCTTGCAAGGCAGATCAGTTTTCTATCCCAGAGATAACTAGGGCTCACACAAACTTTTCATTTAGAAGGCCACAAAAAGAATCACAAAGAGACCAAGTATCTTTTGTGTTTATTGACAGCTGTTTTAGCTCACAAAATGCTTTGAAAATGACTTTCTCTAAAACAGTGTTCCATTTATTAATCTTTTATTTTTCTCCTGAAAACAATCTTGTATCTTAATACTTAAAATTATTTTTCAAGTTTTGATTTTTTTTTCTAATGAGTATCAACACAGGAACATTCTATATTGTTTAAGCAAATTAAGTATTTGCTACAACTGCACTTGATCAACACCCCATTTTTATCCCAACAAGTGAACAAGTGCAACCAAGTTTCTTTCAAGAGCTATACAGAAGGACAAAGTACAGAATCACAGAATCCCAGACTGGTTTGGGTTGGAAGGGACCTTGAAGCTCATCCAGGTCCAACCCCCTGCCATGGGTAGGGACACCTTCCACTAGAGCAGGTTGCTCCAAGCCCTGTCCAACCTGGCCTTGAACACTGCGAGGGATGGGGCAGCCACAGCTTCTCTGGGCACCCTGCGCCAGCGCCTCAGCACCCTCACAGGGAAGAACTTCTGCCTAAGAGCTCATCGCAATCTCCCCTTTGTCAGGTTAAAGCCATTCTTCCTTGTCCTGTCCCTATAGGCCCTAGTCCAAAGCCCGTCTCCAGGTTTCTTGTAAGCCCCCTTTATATATAGATTCTGCTCTGTATGCTAGCAAGTAAGTGAAGAAGCTGCTATCAATTTGAAAACTATATAGGCTCTGCCTTGCCAATTATGAAACGGAGAAGAAAAACATCCCTTATTGTTTTAATATTTAGGTCCCCATTTTGTAAGTAGATCCATTGCTTGCTTTGAGAGACCAACTAGAATTACCTGGAACAAACCTTATTTTAGTATAGAATCTATTTGTTAGCTGATAAAACAGTCACTATGTCTTGATTAATGATACTAGATGAGTCCATCAACATATTTCTGTCTCAAGGGTTCCAACTCTATTTTACTTTCCAGTTACACATTCCTATCCAATTCCTATCTCTGACTTAGAGGTGAGCAGGGCACAATTTCTTCAATGTCTACTGATCACATGGGGAAGTCAATAAATCTCTTTTCCATAGGTACAAGCAGTTTGCAAAGATGAGACAGTTTGCTCTAGTCATCAACTGATCCTGAACAAGGAGGAAAATACAAAAGGATCAATAGAGAAGACCTTTGGTATTAAGGAACCCAGACCAACTGGTGCAACTTCCTTCCCTATTGATGTGAAAAGAATGCTGTTTGTCACTCATAATCCACATATTATCTACTACTCTTTCTAGCCAAAGGGCTAAGGCTGTGCCACCAGCAACTCCATAACATACCCTGAAACAAAGATCAGATACTACAGCTCGAAATCTAAGGAAACAGCATCAAAGGCAACATAGAAGGCATGGTAAATGAGAGTTGTAAATCATTAATAATTTATCATGGCTCTGTTTCAGATACTGACATTTTGCATTACTTGGATCATGCCTATTACTATGAGATCATACATTACCTATCACACAAGTGTAACTTTGTTAACTTTGAAATAAAAGCTGCTAGACAATGTGCAACTCTAAGTCACCCAAGCAAGGGAAGTACACCGTGATTCCACAGGCAGTTTGGAATTGGACACCTCACTCTGATTTCTGACTTTGAAAACCTCTCTCCAGATCTCTCACCATGTGTCACTAAGATCCAGCAGCAGTTCTCTGTTTAGTCAACTGAAGCCCACAGAGCTGCACTGCAACCTTGAAGACCAGTATGCCAGCCTCATGCCCTGTTTCTGTCACCTAGCTTTTATGTACCGTTTCTCACTAATTAAAAGGTACAGTGATTCCTCACCACATGTCACACTTGAGTTAACACATCCACACATCTTCTTTTGCACCACTGTATTTGCATGGATTGCTCTTGAGCTTGCCAGTTGACATACTGCATTTCAAGAAAGGTATAGTATAACCCAGTGAGTGCCTAGAGGAAGTCCCAAGTGCGTGCCCAATGATCTACAAAAGTCTGACTTCAAAGTATAAACTGAAACCCAGCTGCTTAACCTGGAAAGGGACATGCTGAGGAGAAACAATAATGTTTAAACATCTAAAAGGTAGCTACAAAGGAAAACTTCTGGGTACATCCATTGCACACAGGACATATAGTAATGAGGTTTAAACTACCATCTGATCATTTAGGATTCGTAGCAGTCTTTGCAACAGTAGTAGCAGCTACAGGAAGTTTTAAAGAATAGAATTAGACACGCATTTGTGAAGAAAGACACAGAAAGTTGATCATTCACCTTTAGAATGAGAACACTAGACTATCTTCAAAGGTTCTTGTTTCACCACTGCTGCCTTTCTGTGTATGTCTATGGCCAGCAAACACAAGCATCATCCTCAGCTGTGCACCTACGTATTACGTATGCATATGCACATGTCTACCTGTGCAAATCTATTTCTTTGTTACACACAGTTAAAGGAGATTAGTCATAGGTAAGCCAATTTACATAGATAGCATTTGAAAGTTAAACACCTCAGTTCCTTGCAAAACATTAGCCCAACAGATCACTGTTAGCAGTATGTAAATCCTTAGTCCAAAATTGTACTCTCTTAAATCTTATGAAAATCTGTGCTAATTTAAAGCCCAACTCATCTATTTTCTGACATTCTCCTCTTATTAAAGGTACTTATTAGACAGTAAAACAACTGATTGGGAGCAAATACCATGACAAGTCAAACAGCTGACTTATGTCTTCATATTACATCTCAGTAAATGTTACCATTTAGTGGGTATATAGGCAGATATGTGTTTATAAATGCACAAGAACTGGAAGAGTAATCTGTAACTGGTAGACTAAGGACTCTGAAATAGCACGCAACCTAGATCCACGTGCATCTACGGGGAAGCATAGTACAGAAACATCCTTCTGGATTAAACCAGTATGAGCAGCAGTAGGAAAAGGTCTTTGGAATGTCTTACTTGCAATCCACTGAAACAATGTCTGCAACAGCAGTTAGAACAGTGGCAAACTACCTTTGCTGTTCCACAGAGCCTTGAAACCAATATGCATCATCTGTTGACAGCTGTCGTTAGCAAACAAAAGCATCATGATCAACAAAAGCGTGTAGGGCACCAAAAGTGACATTTTTGAATATATCACATACAAGATACTCATTCTCATTTATACAATTGTGAAATAACTGCTGAAAACACGAGTCCTGGAGTCTGCCTTGGATTATATTAGGTTTTTTTATATTATATTAGGCTTTAAAGTGTGTTTTCCTGCATTTTATCCCAAGTGTTTCAGAAATAAAAGAATCTTGGTAAAGTGATTCTCACACACTGCAGGAACACAGTGTTTCTCCTATTGAGAGAGGAATACAAAAACACCCTTATCTCTATGTTCAAGTGACCGAGGTCACAGGAGAATCTGTACTTTTCCACTGATTAAAAGGTGCTTTGTGCCTGTGCATACAGTTGCCTGGTAACCTGCTCTGAGCTATTGCATATTAATCACACAGACATCCAGGAACACAAAGCTGACCACTTGGGTTTATCACCCAAAATAGGTCACAGCAGCACTAAAGTTGATAGCAATTCAATAAGTTTAACACTGAATTTAGGTATGTGCTTATATGGTTTGATGAACACTACTTTTATGAATAAAAACGAAGCAATAGAAGTCATTTGTACAATAAAAGTTATTTATATGTGATTTTAGAGCATACAAAAGGCATTGTCTACAAAGCAAACATCAATTATTACCAATATTTACCTTTTCATAGAGCAACATGTAATGTCTCAGACTCCACAAGCATAACCTGAGAGGCTGTTATGATTTGGAAGTCTTACAGAAGCTCTAATAGTTCATCCAAACTGGAGGTGTTTCCATATTTGGGATGGACTCATTATCTTCAGTAAATATATCTCTTAATTCAAACACAGGATAAAACTAATCTATACATTTCCTCTTGTAAAAAGCAAACTGCTACAATTACACTGTTCACTCATATTTAGAACATTAAATTGTGCAGATCAGAGAATCACAGAACCCCAGACTGGTTTGGGTTGGAAGCGACATTAAAGCTCATCCTGTATCATGTTGAAATGCAAACAGCTATTTTGATAGCTACACACATTATTCACTGAATTTGTCTTGCACCCGGTTGTACAATTAGTAATGTTGAAGAGTAGCTGCCATGCAAGAGATGCAGCTTACAGCACTTCATGCTTTGAGACAGCCATGACCCATCAGCTCAAGGCCATGAAGTTGGATAACATACCCATTTCAACTGGATGCCAAAAAGTTCTGAGGTGGGCTGCTGACTGTGTTCAGTTGTCACACCTGATGTAGGAGCAACCTGGTCTAGTGGAAGGCGTCCCTGCCCATGGCAGGGAGGTGGAATTGGATGAGCTTTAAGGTCCCTTCCAACTCAAACCAGTCTGAGTAAGTGGGAGCAAGTTTTACTCATTTGCCTTTAAGTGACGCTCCAAGTATTTAAAAATAACTCTTAAACGGGTTGCTGGTTTGATTCCCCTTCATACAAAACCCGCCTTCAAATGTAGGTTTGTTCTCCTCAGATTTAATGCATGAGCAGAAACCAAACCTGCATAACCACTGAAACCAGTGCAGAGTTTCAATAAACTTCAGCAGTGTCAGAAATTGTCCTCAAGAATCTTCCATACAGCAAATGCTTCCTTCTTCAAAACTTTCCTAAGCAAACGTTAGTGATGCTGCACCATAAACACTCACCCCCAGTCACACACGTCCCTCCTGAGACCGGTACACAGCTTAGGATTTTAAACATCACCATCCTGGGTACTTCATGCAGGTTCTCCCCTTTTCAAAGTCTATTGATAGGGAAGAGCTGCAAGTGCTACACAACCAGGCAGACTCGCTGCTTCTTGCTAAAAAGATTAGGCTTTATTAAAGAATACGCCTATTGCTTATCTTTAAGGACCCCTAAATCTATGAACACGTATGATGGCTTCTTAGCATCAATATTTAAACACAGGTATGAAAAATGTCCTTCAATTGAATGCCAGACTCAATTAATTAATTGCTGGGCAACTTGCAAGGTGTTTTATCCTTGCAATTCAATAAAACACCTATTAAAAGCCAACAGCAAGCCAGAAATCTCTTTCCATTTCACGTAGTAAAAATTCCAATACATAATAAATCCTGAAAAAGGGTCTAGATACTGGACAGGGAAAACCTATACTGTTATAGGGCATGCATCCAGCTTCAGAACTCCAAACAGCTGTCAACTATGGCTGCAAGTAAACTGAAGTAGTAGGTAGTGAGGAACTATGTGCATACTAAGCCAGTTAGCCACGTAGCAAAACTAAAGATCATTGTAACCAGTGCCATCTTAAAGAGGAAAAAAGCCTAAAAACCTACAAAACACAAAAGCTGAGAGAAACCATCGCTTTGCATGGCATAAGCATGAAGCTATTTTAACCTGGTGACTTCCCTGCTCTAAACTTTAAGCATAACTTTTACATACTTTTAAAGCCTAGAGTTATTATGTTAAATGACCTGGGGAAAAAAACGCACCACCAGCACTGACTCATTACATTGAAAAGCTTATTACCTGCACTTCCAAAGCAACAGGCTACAGGAACACTGAAAGCAAAGCAAGCCAGATCCACCTGGAGTACTTTGTATTCTCAGCTGAAAGTTTATAAAAATAAACTATCCATTTTCATATTATAAAGGATTAACAGCATTTGGATGCACAGAAACTGCCTTTAGAGTGACGTCTGCAGACCTCCCAGTCATGAATTAAAATGTCTTCCTAAAATGTAGCAGTCTTAGTACTTCCTCTAAGTGAGGGAAAAAAGCCCATAACCAGAGAAAGAGGGTGAGGCAATACCAAGCTTTTTCCCTAGACATAACAAAATCCTGAGGGAACAAGATGTTCGTGCTATCAGAATAAAAACCCAAAACCACAAAATACCTCACCTTGCCCCTTGTAAAGTTGCTTCTGAATCAAGATCTGCTCCTTTCCTCGCCCAAGCATGAAACCTCTCTTCAGTTTAAGACACTTTTGAAAATCCTGAGTGAAGCAGAAATCAAGTGCACACACTGGAACATGTATAGAATCTTACTGATAACATAAAGCCAACACAACACATAGTATTACATTGGCTAGAACACTTCAAGTGTTCTGATGGAAAGACTGCTTACTGTGAGGAAATAAAGTGTCTGGAGCCCAGATCAACTGATGACATTCCAATCAAATGCAAGTTCAAAGAAAAAGAGGATTTTTTTATTGTATTAAAAAAAGAAAAGCTGGAGAAGGAAATGGGGACAGAAATGAAAATCCATCCAGGGAGTCAATGGCATAGGTTGTCACCATGCAGTCTGAACATGACAATTGCGGATATTCAGAACAAGCAAGTCCAAATACCACATTCCCTGGGAGAGAGGAGGGAGTCTCTTCCCCTTTTCACATTCCCTGGGAGAGAAGAGGGAGTCTCTTTCCCTTTTCACAGGTTAAAGCAATAAGTTCTCAATGTATTTCAAGGCAAGACACAGCCAGCAGAAGGCAGATTTTCTGACAGATAAAGCAAGGCAAAAGGATCTTCCTTGCAGTCTCTTGCTCTTGAGCCCCCTTCTTCAACTCTTCCTCTTCTGGTGGCAGGAAGGCAAAGCATGTCCTGTCTCTGCGAGCCTGTGCCCTCCTTGTCTACGGTAACAGCAGGCACCTGTCATTCCTCTCTAAAGACATTTATACATTGAGATCAGTTGAATACTGCATTATGAAAGCATAAGCTGCAGCACACATGATTTAGAATCAGTTATTTTTTTGCCCATCATGACAAAATAAAACCAGCAATTCCTTACTTTATAGACATTCTCTTAAAGTAGCAGTTGCTCCAAACATCTGCCAAGTGTTTATATCCCAGGAGAACAGATGCAGCCAAAAGAATGTTTATTCTAAAATGACTACTCTGAACTTCACAAGCAGGCAGGGGCAGCTCCCAATTTAAACATACACACAGCAGCTCCCAGTTTAATGAAGGCTACACAGCACCACTTAGTGGTGAAAGCAGTCACCACTGACGTGGATGAGAAGTTGTAACACCAGCCTTTTTCTTCACTTCCCCCAAACATGAACCAAGTCTGGTCCGTCTCTCCTAGCTGGCCAAATACTATTACAGTGTGTTTAGTACAAGAAAGCGTAGCTACCAAGCAAAAGATGTCCAAGACAGCTGAACCTCAAGGCCACCAGAGCCAGAAGCTGCTGAGTATCAAACAGATGCATCCACTTTGAAGAGCTTTTCAGCATTCTCCAGCACTGTACCAGTTTCTGGTGACACAGCCTCAAGCAGTGTTTAATCAAATGATCCAGCTTAGTATATGCCTGTACTTCAAAGAATAGCAATTCCTTGGCACACGACTTGTCTTTAATATAGACTTGGGTCATGAACAAAGGCAACAGATATAAAAACTACAGACCAACTTTCCACTCCATCAATCAGTTATAAAAACTAACTTGTGCACTTAAATAACAAAACACAGTAACTAATAAAAAGAAAGCCTTTTGCTCAGGACAGATTAGTGCATCTTTATAAAAAAGTAATGATTTCAACTTACAAAGTCAGCATCATCATTAGCAGTGCACCTTTGCTGAAGAAGAAATCCCTGTCTGTTATCAAATACCAACTGCAAGAGTGCGTAAGCAAAATAAACAACCAACAAACCTACCCATATCCCAAAAGCTCTATTATATATATATGTCTTCATAGATGACAACAGTATCAATTTATACTTCAGGTCCTTCTCCTCCAGGAACCAGCTATAAAAGAATAAGACAATTGTGTGTTAGTGTCATAGATTTGAGTTTTACAAACTCATGCATGACAGTTCCTCCTTTAGAAGATCTTAGTAGATGGAGACTTCATGGTAGACCACAAAAGTGGTGTTTAGATTTGATACTATCTTCCTCTGGCAACAGACGTCAGTTACTACCAGAGAAGCACGTGCCAAAAAGAATCTCCAATATGAAGAATGTTTAACAAGACCCAGAGGAATTCCTAGATAAGACACATTTTGGGTTTTGTCTTTTTTATTCACTTCAAGGAGATTTTTTTTGTCTAGAAGCACTACAGTTTGTTTTCAGAAAGACATAGAACATGCTTCCTTTCATGTAGGATTTCTCCAATTGCTCGTTCTTCTGCAGACTGTCGCTATACTGGGAAGTTGGTTTCCTCTTTTTGACTTCTATTGCTAAGCACAGCCCAAAAACTAATAGAGCCTGAACCCTTCTACAGGCAGCAGGTAAGTCAGCACAGTATTTTCCTGTGAAGGAAGTAAAGAACTTTAAGTAAACAACTGAACAACAGAAAAAGAAATGCAAAAGGAAAAATATGAATAAGGGGAAAAAGGAAGAAGATAATTTCTTTCACTGACACATTCTTAATAGTTATCTGAGCACTTCTAAAGACAAAGAGCTCTGCTGCCTTTGGGACCAAAGTAAGAAAAAGTCTAAAGCATAGTTTTCCTGATGTGGGAAGATGTCCCCCCAAAAGAGACACGAGATCTAATACAGAAACATATCCATGTCTTGCTGAAAATCTGCACTCTAAGAATCCCCAGCTTCTGCTTCAAGGGCAGCATCCCACCAACTGAACTGGATGGTAGTAGTTTTACCCCATACAAGAAGTCAAAACACGCACTGTCCTTCAGGAATGCAGAACAATAACCAAAGCAGAAAAAGGCTTAGAAATGAAGTCAAGATGGCACTTGTTGAGACACACAGTGAGGAGGTGCAAAGTACGTAGGACAGCAAAATAGAGACTATTCCTCATTCACACAGAGCTAACTTAAGTCAGTCTTCCTCTTCTCTTCCTACAAAATTAGGAATGCCCTTATGTAGGAATTCCAGACTTCAATGCAGACAAGCAAAAAACTCTGGGTCTGCTTCTGCAGTATTTAGGAAGCTGCAGAATTCAGCTTAAGGATGCATAATCGTAATATCTAATTACTGTTTCAGTACTGATCTACATACATCAGCACATGATAAACAAAACCCATAGTGCTTTCCATCTGGCATCATCCAGCAGACCTCCAGATATTTTTTCAGAGCACATAAAGGTACATACAGCTCTCTGAGCATCAGGTGGATAATCATCACAAAATGACTCAACAAGCTTGTAAGCGTCCAAACTGCTGCAAACCCATTTTTATATACAATAATGGATAAAATCTATTCCACCTACATACTTATGGAGGCAAACACTCATAGGAGTTTAAAGCCACTGTATGAACCAGCCTCCAGAGGAGGTAACAAAACCAGGGATTCCCTTGCACACCTCAAGATCAGGAAAACATTCACCTAAGTAAAATCAGGGTCATGCTCTTTTTGTTATTATTCTTTTTAAGAGGTAACATGAACCAAGTAAGGCAATAATATCACTTTTCCAGCATCACTTATAGACAAATATGCCTTGGAAGGTATTTGAAAATACCTTATGCAATGGAACTCTCCGGAAAGCTCAGCTTAAAGTAATTTAACTTAATTGCTGACAGACTTACAGGTACAGAAAATAAATACATGCAGCCTTTTAACCACAATGACTTACCATTGTTATGTTATTTCCATTTAACAGTATCTGGTCTAGTTTTGTGATTCTTCTCCCCTCAGGTGTAATCTCACTGACACAACATTAGAGAAAGAACATAAGAACATGTAACCAGGGACAATGACTCAAGCTTTGAATACAGAACTGACAAATATCTCTGCATTAAGATGACAACTGTTGTAACTAACAAAGACATCAGCCACACTGCAGTGTAATTGACCACCTGGGTAAAGAAAGCTACCTGGCAACTAAAAAGTTCCACTGTACTTGTTTGCTCAGTACATAAAGCCACGGATTCACCCTGTAAATCTTGGCAATTTCTTGAATACCACCGACACTCAAAATAGGTTTCAAATATAAACACAGCACAGCAAAGTAATAAATACTCATTTTTAAGTCTGCCAGCTTTTTAAATCTTTGCTTAGGCCTTAAGGGAATGTAAAAGCAAACAAACTACTGGGAAGTTCTACACACAACCCATGCAAAATTAAGGCTACAAAATAGGAACCTGATTACAAGTATAAATCATGCAACAGCTACTCGGTGACGCAGCTGTCCTGAATACATCACCACCTATAGTTTAAGTCCAAGATACCAACTATTCAGCTCAAGTATTCAAAAAAAGTAAAACCACTTTGCTTATAGATTTTACACAATGTTTTTTCCTCAGGAAACCAAACAAAAATAATACTTACAACTCTGTAACATCTTCTAACACCATATCTGAATACCCAGATTCAAGGAAAATAAGGCCCAGAGTCTTAAAATCAAAATACTTAATTTTCATTTTTACTGAACTGTGATTCTATCTTTAAAATAAAAATACCAGAATAATACAAATGATCCATACAAAAAGTTTC
The DNA here is from genome assembly GCA_026283785.1 of Coracopsis vasa. Taxonomy (NCBI): domain Eukaryota; kingdom Metazoa; phylum Chordata; class Aves; order Psittaciformes; family Psittacidae; genus Coracopsis; species Coracopsis vasa. The sequence goes on along the minus strand of JANHGB010000705.1, from coordinate 4,501 downwards.
TATCCAGTGAACTCAAACCTCTCAAAAGCAATAAATGAATGAGCTGAAGCATAAAGTATCTGGCATAAACATTTCCATCAAATGATACTGACAAAGTCATCAAATCCTAGAAGGGTTCCAACAATTTCTTTATCACTCTTCATCACAATATGGATGCGGGAGCCTATGCATTTGTCCACAAGCTCTGTAAATAAAAACAAACAAGAAAGTTGAAAGGTACAAGAGACTGTTTCACAGAACAAGACATTTTTCTGAACAAAACCCCGACATTGTGTGCAGTGGAAATGTATTTTTAAAGGTGTACCTGTACTGCTAGTACACGACCACGTTTCTGAGGCTGGAACTCTGCAGGAAGACGTTCCCTTCAGTGAGAACACTTTAATGTCATAGAATCATAGCTTGGGTTGGAAGGGACCTTAAAGCTCCTCCGGCTCCAACCCGCTGCCATGGGCAGGGACACCTCCCACTAGAGCAGGTTGCTCCAAGCCCCGTCCAACCTGGCCTCGAGCACTGCCAGGGTGCGCAGTTCATTACCGAAACCGGCCGAGCACCAACACTCGGCCCCAGCCGGTCTCTGCTCCACACCCACAGTCACACCACAAAGACCGGATCCTCGTTTAGTGCAGGCGCCTCCAGACCTCGTCCACCCCATTCAAGCTTCCCGCCAAGCGGAAGCGCCGTTCGCGCCACCCACACGAGCCCCCAAACAGGCTCTCCCTCCTCCCCATTCCGTTCCGTTCCGCCCCTTCCCGTCCTTTCCCTCCCCTTCCCTTCCCTTCCCTTCCCTCCCAGTCCACCGCACAGCGGAGCGGCGCGGGAGCACCGCCGGTTACCGAGCGGCAGCAGCTGAGATGGGTTGCTGGTCGCGGTGGCCGCCATGTTGGACCGAGGCCTGACCAATCGCTGCCACCTCTCGCTTCAGATGTGAAGGGCGGTGCGGCAGCCCCGACGAGCAGATCGCAGAGCAGTCGCTCCGCCGTTTTCCCATGAGTAAATACACTAATTAACCCTTCAAATAGCTCTTCTGTTCGCGGGGAGTGGCAGATGGAAGGATTTTAATCGCTGTACGTCAGAGCTGTCTTTATTTCCCCACCCGGATTTGCTCATTAATTCACAAGTGGGCTGCAGCAAGCAGAATTTTTGGAAGCCCTTTTGGATACACACATGGCTTGGAGCAAAAATCAGTGGCTGTTCAAACACACTTTGCTTGCTTAATACTGCAGCACTGAGCAACCTGCTCTAGTGGAAGGTGTCCCTGCCCATGGCAGGGGATTGGAACTGGGTGAGCTTTAAGGTCCCTTCCAACCCAAACCACTCTATGATTAGATAAAACTGGTATTTCAACATCTAGAGTCATCGCACATTTTGTGATGGGCTGCCTCTGGAAGAATCAAGCCTGAATGAATTCCATCCTCTGCCTTGGAGGGCATGAACCTTTGGAGGATGTAGAGCTGCTGGCTGCAGGGCGGCTAGCTCAGTTCTTGTGTGGTTAGTTCCCAGGCAACTCTGAATGTTCACAAAGTCAAATCCAACCTCTGGCATCAGCAGATGTCGCACAGCTCCACACAGGATCACTTCACGGTGACCAGAGCAATGTGAGGCCAGACCTGCCTCATAGCAAGGGTGCAGGGCTGTGTCTCTCCCTGGAGCAGAGCATGTACAAGGTGGTAGTCGGGGTAGTTGTAATGATGATGTAAGTTGGAACAGGCAGAGTGTGGAGACAGCCACAGAACCACAGGTGAAATGCAAAGAGTAAGCTTATTTTCTTTATCTCACCAAACAGAGGATCCCCTGAGCAGAACTCAGGCAGAGGCACAGGCATTGTGCAGCTTGATCCATGCTGGAGGATCTCTGACACTGCTGTTTTTCCCTGTTAATCATGGATTCATGCAGGCTTCATTTACCACTCTGCTTTGATCTTCTCCATAGCAGGACAGAAATTTCAAGTGTGTCTGATCAGATGTCTCCAAGTCAACTCTACTTGTCAAGCACAAAAAGATAAACAATTAGTATGATATATATTTTTTTCTATAGCCCAGCTGCAGTATATTTCTCAATGTATAAAAATTCTGATTCACCTTTCAGTAAAGTGGATTCAAATCCATTCTGTCAATTCCAGGAATGGATGATAGTCCTTGGGCAGTCTGGTTCAGAGGAAGAGGAGAAGAACTTGGAAAATCTTGGCTAGGCAGGTTTACAAAATGAGTCTTCGAAGAAGTAAGCCTTGTTTTGGTGGGTTGGTTCTGAGCTGGTAAGTTCATGGGTTCTGTTTGCAGACAGACATCTGCAGAAGACATCTACATGGGCACAGGGAGAAGACTAGCAAGGGGGTGGAAAACAGTCTCTTGAAAGTGGCAGTCTTTTCTTTTTGCTTGCCATGTTTGCTCATGGAGCTTCCTGAACCACTGCATTACATGACATGCAGACTGTTATGAAGTGAAAAATAAGGAGGATAAACTAACCATTTAATCTAAAAGGCAGTGTTGGCACAAAAGCAAGTGGACACAAGAACTCCTTTTATTGTTATGAAATGCAGAATGACTAATAAATTGATTAAAGGATGGGGCTTTGAGCAACCTGGTCTAGTGGAGGGTGTCCCTGACCATGGCATGGGGGTGTGGAGCTCTAAGGTCCCTTCCAACCCAAACCTTTCCATGCTTCTATGAATTACAATTACTATGGTAATGATACAATAGATGGTGATTCTTAAGTAAAATATAGGGCTGAGTTTTCATTGCTGTTTGTTAGCCATGCACCAAGAAAGAAAATTCCTTTAGGAAAATCCTGAGACTCCTCTAAGAGCTTGTTAGGTAGCAGCTCTCACTTTCCTTTCTTTCTGATAAATACATGCTGGGTGAGCTGTAAGAAAACAAAATAAAACACAGATTATATCAAACAGTTAGTTTTCCTACAAGAAGTTGATGTTGTCAATCCAATGTTTTTACTGTTTTAGCAGGAAAGAAAATATCAAGCAGAAAAAAAAAAATCTAATAATTTATTTAGAGAAGCAATAAGCCATAATTATCCAGAAGTATCATATACAGATGTCTCTATAATGCAAAATCCATAGCAGGAAGAGTGATGCCAGACTGCACTTTCCTCAATGAACTGAGTATGAGCTATAAACACTCCCATGCATCTTTGAGGAGATATCTCATTACTGCAGTAGACAATGGCCAATACTTCATACCCTTTTCCTTTTTCAGATGATACTAAACAGTAAGTTACAGACTAAAACTAACAAGAAATCATTCACTTGCCAGAGCCAGATTGTTCTTTGTAGCTTATCCTGCGTTCCTTGCAGTATATTTTTTTCTATAATGGCACTTCTGTTGGAGCTGAGGAACCATATGTAATTATATGCTCTCCTGTTATAATATGAGCCTCTGGGTACTGTGCTCATGTTAAGATTTTCTTCAAGCATTATTCTTTCACAGTTCTTTAAAAAATAATCTCTTCCTCCAATTTCCACCAGAGAACCTTAATAATTCAAAGTCCACTCTTTACCAAATGCTGTTGATTTATATAAGCAGAAACACAGCTTAAAGAGGGAGGATGGCCTGAGTGCACTATGATTTTAAATCACACTAAATTTTCCTGTGCTCTTGGACAAACCTTTGAACTGTCTTTCTAGGGTATAGAGTCATAGAACGGGTTGGAAGGGATCATAAAAATCATATAGTTTCAACCCTCTCCCATAGGCAGGGATCATAATATACATTTAGCAGCACAGCAGTGCTAACAGAAGCAGCTTTTACTTGATTTTTCTCATTTTCAGCATCCAATCTGACAAACCCGGACAGAAACCATCCAAGACTCCCTTTTGCGCTGCCATTAACATGCACGGCTGGAAGGATGCAGCCAAGGATGTGCTGTCCTCTGCGCTTCGGGGGAGCTTTGAGAGATCTGCTCAGAAAAGAAGTAGACCACCACCAAGAGGAGGCACCATGGTGGGACCAGGATCGGCGGGAAGGCCTCAGCGACTCCACTGCTCGGCCTCCATTACGCTTTCCCGGCCGCAGGATAACACGCAGCCGCACGCCCTGGCAGTGCTTTCGATGGGTTGAGGTTTCCTCCAGAGTGCCTCCCGCAGCAGGAGCGGAGCCTCCCCGCTTTCCTCCTACTCTCCCCGGCTCACAGCCGAGGACACCTCCTGAGGGGCCGGGCCGAAGCGAAACCCCGCCTTGGCAACGGGGCGGAGGGAGGGAGGTGCTGCCGGTCGCGGCTGGGCGCTGCGGAAGCACAGGCGGTCGGAGCTGCGTCCCTGTCGGACCCTGGGCGGTAGGAGGCGGAGCGAGAGCCCGGGCAGCAGGGTGGCATCCTCCAGAGAGGCCATCGCCGGGGCTCCATGGAGAACCGGGGCCCGGTGCTGCACATCGTGGTGGTGGGGTTCCACCACAAGAAGGGCTGCCAGGTGAGGCGGTGCGGTACCCGTCGTCTGCCTCTTCCGCGCTCTCTCCCTGCCTTGCTCTGCCCTCAGCCCGCGGCGGGGCGACCCGGC
>JANHGB010000697.1:0-10913 GCA_026283785.1 Coracopsis vasa | reverse complement strand
TTCTCTGCCCAACCTGTAGCTGTGCCTGGGATTGCTCCGACCCAGGTGTAGGACCTTGCACTTGGCATGGTTAAACTCCATAAGGTTGGCATCTGTTCACCTCACAAGTGTGTCAAGGTCCCTCTGGATGGCATTCCTTCCCACCAGTGTATCAACCGAACCACACAGCTTGGTGTCATCGGCAAACTTGCTGAGAGCGCACTCAATCCCACTGTCCATGTCAGTAGATCTCATTACTGCACCTGAATATATTGAAGTAAGTCAGGTTGAATTAAGGATAAAAAAAAGAACTGTTCCTGTTCTACTGCCAGCATGTTTAGTGATCCTGCACACACAGAGTGACCAACTCTGAACTGACACTTCCTATTTATGTGTGAATTTACTTGATAATTATTAATGCTGACCTTTGCAGCAGTGAGGTTTCCTCTTTCATTAGCTGGGATTTTATTCTCACCAAAACTTACAACAGTAAGTTTTGACAATTTTCTTTCTTACGTCTAGATTTGATAAGACAACTGTATTATTTCTAGTATTTCACTTACTGAGGACATGTACTTACACAGCACTTGTAAGCAGACCAGCCAGTCGTTCCATAAAACTTCATAGCAAGAAGCAAGGAAAGCAACAAGCAGCAGATGGCTAAAAGCCCAGAGATTCAGAAAAACCTAAATTGGCAGAGATTTTGACATTCACTGGCTATCTATTTTAAAAATATTCATTGGACACCTGATACATTCTCCAGACATTAAACTGTCTGCTATTTGGTTTTATATTTTTGCCTAATGAGATTTAAATCTGTTAGGGTTATGGTATTAACAAAAATAACCCGAGTGAGAGTGCCACCTCTGTTACTAAAATGGTTACTATTTTTTTACCCGTTTTCCTTGTGTGAAAATACTCTGAATGACTGGATAGATGCTAGCAATAGGAAACTATTTTTATTGAAACAGGCAGGCTATGCAAGTGTTCAATGTTATTGAAGATAAAAAAATCCCAGCTTTTGGTCTGTGGCCCTGTAATTTCCCCTAATCAAAGATAAAAAATGGTCAGATTGCTCTTTTATACTACTGCTTAGAATGAAAGTTAGAATGTTAATACTGTTAGAATAATGATACTGTTAGAATGAAATATATCTACATGCACAATGAAGTGTTGCTTCAGCAAGATCAGACCAACCACGCTTTGACATCCACACAGTGCCATGGTTCTGGAAGTAGTGTTTGCAAATTTTCCTTGGGCATAACACCATGCTGATACAACTGCTTTGTTTCCATTTCACAGAACCAGCTTGACTGAAACTCTGATAAAGTCTCTGGACTGCACACATTTCTGCAGTGTTGTAGCTAAGACTACCAGAGGTGGCCTGGCAGTGATTGCTGGAGTCTCAAGGTAACAATGAAAGCCTAACACACGGTTTTTAGATTGGTTGTTTCCTCCTTTAAAAACTGTTAAGTCTTAAATGTTAAATATAAGTCCATGCTTTTTTCCAAAATTTTTCCAGGTAAGCGCTAAAATTGTTTGAAATTTAAAGCAAGAGTAAGTCCAGAAAAGAAGAAAGGCAAAACATGAAATGGTTAATCCTTTTTGTTTGTATTTCTTGCCAAGCTGGACGCCTTTATCATAAAGTACACTTTAATATTCCAGTAAAAGAACCTCAAAGAAAAAATATTACTGTGTTTTCTTCTCTAACAAGTCGGTGCTGCCAGACATGAGTTTATGCATACAGTCATTGATCTTGTGGGCTGTTTGAGCTCAGCTTGTCTATAGAGCCCATCCTTTCCTGTAGCAGATGAGAGAAGGTGATTCGACAAAGGAACCTGTAGAGCTTGTCTGCCTGGCTTTGGTGGTATTACATCACTTCAAAGAAAATGTGTTTTTTGGGGGGTATGTGAGCCAGCTACTTCCCAAATATTTGGAACTCCAAACATGTTGCACGGAAACATATCCATGACTACAATCCAAAGCACAGGGCAAACCCCAGCTGAGTCCCTACAACTGATTGCAAAGATAGGTTTGACATACTATAAAGATGCCAGTACTATGTACTACTGTTTAAATTTGCCTTTCAGGTTTTCTTAAAGGCTTCTTTTCTATATGCTTTATGCTAACCAAAGTCTTATGTTATCATAACTCATAAGTATTTAAAGCAGACATGATCCAAATTTTTGTTTCCCATTATTTGTTCAAAAGCATAATGTGAAATAGCATATGAGATGGGGATGGAGCTGAAAAAGGGCATGGGAAAACGGTGTGAACTGAAAGATGATGAATAGCATGTCTGTTTATTGCCTAGGAAAGGTCAGTATCAATAATATTTACTGGTTTAATTCCAGTAAGAGAGTAGTGATGTAGATGTTCCTTGTCTGTGGCACAGAGATATTCTACTGTACTCCTGTATATCAAAAGAATTAATGGAGAAATGTGTTTGTCCCTAGGTTTTACAGCAGGAGAAGCAGAAGTGAAGTGACTTGGGCATGGCCATACTATATTAGGCCAGACTCAGGATTATTATCCAAATTTTCAGTTACAAGAGTTGTATAGATGTGAGGGGAATCTTACTCTTTCACAAACAAAATAATGGTACTATGCTAAAGAATATGAGATCATAGTAACAGTTCTTCCTCTGTTGTCTGAGCACTTGGTATTGAGAAGATAATAATAAAAACACACAACACATTACCACAGTGGAATATTTTCTGGAAACAAAACAACCCAAAAAGTAGTTTAACTGGAGTGTGTCAATTTTGCCAGAGTTAGTATAAAACTTCTATGAAGACAGGCAAAGAAATGTGCAGGTGCATAAGAAGAAAAAGTCACTTTGCTGTGTCTCAACAGCAATCTCAGAAACTCCTCAGTACTGATGATTCTAAATGAAATTCAGGTAATGAGTGATAAGAGTAAAGCTGGCTGAGTGAGTGGCGGAGATGGCAATGGATTTGCAATACAAGAAATCCAACAAGCACAAAGGTGGATTAAAAGGAAATGCTGCAGTGTGCCTTAAGAGCAATTCTATAGCCCCATTAGCAATTATAAGATATGGAAAAGCTTCTTGCCTTGTCAGGGTGGAAACATAGCCATGCTAGACATCTGTCAGGGTTCTCTATATTTTGGTGTTTTCAGTGACTTAAGGTCTGCTGCACTGAATTATATTTATACACATGATCTTTTGGATCCATTTGTTTGAATAATGTCCTGGCACTGATGATGGCCCTTCTTTTTAACAGGGAATGACATCAGGGTTTTGTTGTTCTGCAAAATGACAGTAATGCAAATAGACCATTCATCTTCTTTCCCAGTGAAATGTATTCTTTTATTCAGTGTATAGTGCTGAAGGATGAAGCATGATGAAAAGGTACAAAAGAGACATGAGGTCTATTTCTATCTCTGTCACAGTCTTTCTGCACCACGCAGGGAAGTTACATATTAAAATTCTCAACAACAACATCTCATGTAATTTATGGTCCATTTTGCCTTTTCCAGACTGAAGCAAGATATCTCAAGATCTGAAATTGAATTTGTACTTTAAAGACACTTAGCGACGCGGTTCTGCATGTGTGACTTTTTTCCCATTTGAAAATGGGAGATACTACTTTTCCAAAAGCAATAACTGATTAAACATTAAGGAACAGAAATGACAAGTAACAAATCACAAGTATTTTTTCTACACGATTAATCCCTCTGATCAAATGGCTACTTCTCAACAGGAAAATTACTCCTATTTCAGAGTCTACTTAGGCTTTTTTCTAGAAAGGAAATTAAACAGGAGCACTTGTAAGCAACAATCTTAGCCAGCCATATTTAATGAAAAAAGACCAGTTTTTACATTGGAATGAAACACAGAATTTAAAATGAGAATTCATATTTAAAGACACTAAATATAATAATTAGACCTTCAGCCGTGTTTCCTTGGCTAATCTTTCTGTCAAGATGGTCCAATTCTGCTAATCTTTTTACTTTCAAGGTGAGTTTGCAGAAATAATGCTTAACTGGCACTTGATCTTTTGAGTGTGTTACAGCTTTGGAGCCTTGTAACAGAATAAGAATGGAGGAAGTCTAGAAAATATGTCTGACATCATGCCATTTACAGAAGCTTATGTAGGGTATTTACCAAAATACTGGCTGGTTTTGCATGGCTTTTTTTAAAGACCAAAAGACATTTAAAACATTCCATGCACTCAAAATAATAATAATAAAACTGCAGTCTGCTAATTTAACTTAAATTCAATACCTGTCAGCGTAGTCATTTCACAGCTTTTTTGATTTCACGTTCTGCTTCATATGAATTTGTCAGGTGAATGTAGTTCTCTTGGCTACCATTTATGCTAGTTATTAAATTAGTGCATACTGTTTCACATGCAGGTTTTCTCAGTGCCAGTACATGTTTTCAACTCCAGTTTTGTGTTTGAGAGTTTTTAACAATGTTGCCAGAGCTTTATATATAATATTTAATCACTGAAAATATCAAAATAACATTGATTTTCTGTTGGGCTGTTATTAGCATTAATGCTCCTGAGCTAAAAGAAGATGCTATGGGACATATTTTCACAGTGAGCTAGATGGTATTTTAATCTTGTAGTCACACTGTGTATAATTGGAGACAGGTGGCTAAAGCCCCACATTCTATTTCAAAAATGTAATATTCCCTCCATTCAGATATGCCTAATAAAGTCTTAAATTCTTCCTGCTACATTTTGCCAGCTGAACATTGCAAGATAGAAGGCAACATACAGTGTAAAGCCTAAGTATTCATTCAGCAAAGCCCACGTGGATTTCAGGTAGTTCAGGATCATACAATGCATAGTTGCATTATGTATCATAGATTTTAAGCCAGAAAATACTACAGTGGCCATCTATTCTGACCCCAGCTTTTTCCTGGCCACAGCATTTCAGCCATTTTTGCAGTGGAGTGGTGATTACTTCATCATGCAGAAGGAAAGCTGATACTGCAGAGGATAGACTTTTGGTTTATATTTTGTGAAGTAGATAATTAAGAATGAAGCATGTATAAGACTATACATAAAAGGAATACAAAACTTGCAATCTCCAGGATTTTAAACACAAGAATACGGTTTTAGACAGATTACTATATAGCCCAAGCCTGAATGATTTTGCATTGATAATGATTTTGCATTGATTTGTCAGATGCATCTAGTGTTGCTCCCTGGCAGAGAGCATGAATTAATGATATGGTCTAGGAAGGCTGCCCTAGTTTCAGCTGGAATAGAGTTAATTTTCTTCCTAGGAGCTAGTGTAGTGATGTGTTTTGGCTTTGGTCTGAGAACAGTGCTGATACCACGCTGATGTTTTAGTTGTTGCTCAGTAGCACTTGCCCTGATCAAGGACTTTCCAGTCTCTCATGCTCTGCCAGTGAGGAGGGGCACAAGAAACCAGGAGGGTGCAGAGACAGGATACCTGACCTGAACTAGTAAAATATTTGGAAAAAGTATGCCGTCATACTGGGAATTCCAGAGAGACACAAATCACTGCAACATGCTCGTGCCTGGCCCATGCCTGAAGAGACTAGCCCAACACTAGTCAGTACTTCCCTGAAGGGGAAAAGAAGGTCTCTGGACCTGATGACAAAGTGACAGTCACTGCAGCTGAACCAGAGAACCAACCTGTGCAGATATCAGTCTCCCCTGTACACAAGAAATGGACACAAAAGACAGCTTGTTTAGTAAAGGAGCATGAAGCAGGGCTGCAACAAAGGCCTTAAATAAAATGCCTTAAGATCAGACATCTGGGTGAAGAATGCTTCATGTCACGTGGAGCAGGAAGAAATATTTTGAGGAAACATTTGCCTGTCTTTGGATTCTGTAACTGGAATTTTTTGAAATGACTTAACAAGGGAGACCATGTCCTGTACATTATTGTTAGTTAGACTAATGCCATCTGTTTCTCATAGAAGAAGAGAGGTGAAAAACCAGAGTCATATAACTTAAATCTCAAACATGTGAAAAATTATTTGCATTTCAAATTCCAGCATATTTGTTTTCAAAGACCTGCTTTCAATAACCCAGCTGCCTGGACTAGACATATCTAGTAATGGCATTTATTTACCCACGTCTGCTGAGACCTCTTTTAGACAGAGATTGTAGAAAATGTTAGCAAACTCACATACGATTGAGGTGGCTGCAAAATGCACTGCAGGTATCTAATTTTATAGGAACATAAATATATTGCTGCAACTTTTATATTATAAACTATGATTTAAAGCACGTATTCTGAAGAAAAATAGCTAGGCTGAATTCCTTCTTCAGCCTTGAAGGGTTTAAAGTTCAGAATACTTCAGTCACTGGTAACAGTCCTAACCAGAAGCTTGTTGTTTGGGTCAGGAGAGGACATGGGCAGAACCATTTAGACAGGATTATAGCCCAAACCGTCTGAACAGAGTCTGCAACCAGGAACAAGGTGTGCCTGGATTCTCCTGTTCTGGCTTTAGAAGGTCTGAAGTATGAGTACGGGATGAGGTTGTGCTCAAGAACAGCTGGTTAGTTCACAGCTGCCTTAGTGCAAGCTTCATGTCCACAGTGCAGCAAAACATTATTTCTTTTCTTTTTTTTTCCTGTGTCACACAAAAGAGTCGTTATTTCTGCTGCAAACCTGACCACTTTTAGTGGGAGGGAGGCAGGATAACTCTCTCTGATTTTCCATTCTGGAATGACCTGAGGGAAGCCTACCCTTTAAAGAGGCAGAGATGTGTATTTCAGTTTCCTCAGGGCTAATGAAGATATTGCCTTCGTTATCACCATTTTTCTTTTAAAAGAAATGCTCTAAGAAATAATTAGTATATATTTAAATTAGATAGCACTTCTTAAAACAGCAAGGACTTTCTAGTCCTTAGATCTCCTTTCTATATGACAGAAGAGAACAAATTTCAGTTGCTTAATACTTCCCAGGTTTTTTAATGGATGGAATAACTTGGAAAGTATTTTTGAGACACCTCAGCTTTATGAAAAGGGAGCCTGTAGTCACATCTGTATTAGAACACAAGACATACTGCTGAATTTCTAGCAACAGCTGTGGCCCATGTGAACTTGTGTGCTTCCAGACAATGGTTTGTCACAGCTCAGCGGTGAGGATGGACCATGGAGCATTCAAAAAAAGCAGACAGGATGCAGTTATCCTGTTTTGATAGGGAAGGAACAAGCATAGCTGCCTGAACACAAGCCATTCTGTGCCAGCTAGATAAAAGCATAGAGGTGCTCCCTGTCCTGTTTTCTTGCTATAGAAATGCAGATGGGTGCCTACTTTTGCGCAACAGATTTCTTTCAAGGAGGCCAACATTCAGAATTACAGATATGTAATTTTTATTAGCCTATGTCCTTTTGCACATCTAGCACAAGTCCAGCCCAGTGAACAGGTAGGTTCCACAAAGTGAGGTTGATCTTGCATCATGCCTGTATAAGACCTTGTGCCTCTGCGTATTATGATGTTGACAAAAATCCTTAATCAAGTCCTTTTATGCTGAGAAATGATGATTACTACCAATTATCTGAAATTGGTGGATTCATGCACTGATTAAAGCATCGCTCAGTATATCTCTAATGAAAGCCTGCTTCAGCAAATTGACAAAAGCAATCTTTTCAAGCTTCCTGAGGATTTACAATGAACAATCAAACACTGAACAATTAGTTTTAACCCTCACTGGAAGCTCTTTTATCTAAAACCTCACTTACTGGCAGCAAGTAATCTATGCAGTAATAAACACATAGATGGTTCTTTACTAAATAAACAAGGCTGTTTGTGTATATTCAATTTATTTGTTCCATAAGGACTCAACAGTTTCATAATATATGCACACAAATAAAGTCATATGATGTTTGTCTTCAGAGACATCAAAACCAAGTCTAAGTAGCTGCTAATGTTTTCTTTTTTAATGAAAAAATACCTAATACTTATTTTCTTTTGTTTTGTTTTTAATTTTGAAATCAAAGAGAACAATTAAAATTTGCTTTGATGTTAAAAAACTCCCTGTGCATTTTATTTCCCAGACAAACAAAACATGACCTTGACAGTCTTTGGATCTCTAGAACAGACAGGGCAGCAATCTGTAGCTAATCTGTCAGCCACCAAGTACTTCACACAGAGATGCTAGAAGGTCTACCTACATATTCCTGTGCTACCTGTGGAGGGGCACTGGTGTCCTGCACTTGGCAAACACACAGACAATGAGTCACACATTTGACCTATGATCTTGTTTAAAAAAGGAATTCTGCTCCCACTGATTTGTATTGTTTAATTTTGATAGCATATTTTGACTTTATCATTTTGAATTAAAATTTACACCACTGAGATATGTAAAAAATAAACCAATATGTCATCTGTTTCATCTCAGAAAACCACAAATATGGTTTGAAAGCTAAACAAGAGAAGGAAATTTTTTTACATTTGTTTTCTTGTCAAATGTTGAATAAACATATTTCACCAAAACACATTTCCATTTGAAATCTGGCAGGACTGTATTTTGATTAAAGAAATGCTGCACCAAATAAACGCTCATTTAGATATCAGCATCTAGCTTGTTCAGATGCTCAGATCTAGTTGAAACTGTGGGGATATAAACTGCCCATGTTCCTTGAAATGCATAAATCATAAAACAAAATCAGTTCTGTATGTCCCATTAAGAATAGAAAGGTTATAGAAAGCTGATTTTTCTTCACCTTTTCCATTCTAGACCTCTTAAAGATCAGGAAGGATATTTTTTTTACTTTTGAAATAATAAAAATGGGGAGACTTGCCAGCTCAAAGATTATATTTAACTTAGGAAGACTTCTGCCACAGTACAGATGCACTGCAGCAAATACAGTTAAAATGCTGTCCACGTTCTGAACTTTATTGAGTTATATTTTAAAATTCTAAACCACTGATGTTGTCTTCAATCTAACTATACATGTGAGAATATAAATCCAAAATAAAATCCTCTTGTGAACGTAAGTTCTAAATTCCTCTTCCCCCCCTAAGAACGTACATAAGCTCCTCCTCATAAAACACATGTATAATCTTGACCACTGTCCTTATAATGACCTTAGGGTATTCCATTTAAGGTTCTTAAGAAATTCAGTTACCACTGATTCGTATATGCTAATTTTGTAGTGCTACAGGATACATAGGGTGCAACACCATTGCTACCTCACCCAAATTAGGAGTATAAGGTATGAGGAATTTAGCATAGGAGTGGCTAACAGAACTCAGAGCTCATTATTGTCAGTTATGGGTTTTTAATCATACCTGAGTTCTTATTCATAAAGCTTCAAATTCCAGTTCAGTTTTGATAAACCATTACCCCGACTATACTTTGTGATTCTTACAGATTTTATAACAGGCTTTGCGAACAATCTTTTATGCATCATTGTTCTTGACATCTTTGCTATATATGTGAGACGTAGTATCTAACAGTGTTAGGAATGATTTTATCTAAAGAGGCTTTATTACGTTTACACTTATTAAAAATTTTCAGTTAGAGTTGCTATGTTAATAGGCTTAATTTTGCTTATGCTCATTAGAATTTCTCCAATTACTAACAGTTTATTATTATTATTATTATTATTTTTCATCTAGAGGTCTGCCTCATCAAGGTCAAAGACCTTGCAGAGTCACAAAGTTTAGCCAGTTTTCCAGAGGTGTCACTAGATGATCATTTGGGCAAGTCTTGTAGTCCAGAAGGAGCCATAGCCAGTTTTTTTACTCTAAAGCTTTTCTCATAAGTGCAAATAATACTGTTCTAATGCTAATTTTCTTAAACATTAATAGCTTCTATAGATAATATTTGAATCTTTAACACTGATAAACAACAAATGAACAGAATATTACACTGCACACAATGTTGTTACACATCCTGCAAATTTCTGCATAATTGCATATTCTTTTTATGGTGCTACATAATTGTACTCAGGTCATAACTTTCATTTAAAGTATGAAACCAGCAGCTTTATTATGTGCCACCTCTTCAGTAATCTCCTTCTCACTCCCACTTGTGATGTGACAGCACCCATGCCAGTTAAGAAACTGTTAAGGAACAGCAAATCAGAGAGATGGTTTCATTTTATTACCTGGGAAAAAGGCAGAGAGTTATGCAATCCATTAACTTTCCTCAGGACAGCAGTGATTATCCTGTCCTCATTTTGGGGACAGCTATTCTGACTACAAGGATAGCAGTATTAACAGTGTACTTTAATTTGCAGTAGCTGAGAAAGAAAAGTAGAAAGAAGAAAGATTAAAAGAAGAAAGTTTTACAATCTGTCAAAATTTTAACTTTCTATGTTCTGAATATCTTTAGCCAGAACCAGCACTGTCCCAGCGAAACTCCAGGGTCATGTATTTATTTGTTAAGAGGGGATGCTTGGAAACAGTTGTCATAGACAAAAACCTAGGGATCCAAAATAAAGAATCTTCTTTGGAGTTTTTTTCAGTTCTTTGATTTGTATTAAATCCTCTTTCTTTGCCATGTACCAAAATTCCTGATAACACAATCCTCATCTCTCTGATGGATATTAATAACAATTTACATAATATTATTAAAAACGATCACATCTGGGGCCTTACAGGGAATAACAGCCTCAACTGTTTCCTATGGAAATGGAGTTTCTCTGTTGAAATAACTAAGCAGTTCTACAGTGCAAGAAATATAAATTGAGTTTAATATCAAACAAACACCCAGAACTAAGAGACTGGGAGCAAGGTAGCTGTGATCCCTGAATGAAGTAGTTTCATCTTAAAGTACAATACAAGACAATGTACATTTTTACCAGCTTTTTCTACATTCAAAGTTTCTAAGGAAACCCATGCATTATTTTCATAGAATCCTAGAATCCTAGAATAGTTAAGGTTGGAAAGAACCTTAAGATCATCTAGTTCCAACCCCCCTGCCATGGGCAGGGACACCTCACACTAAACCATGTCACCCAAGGCTC
>JANHGB010000680.1:1388-18807 GCA_026283785.1 Coracopsis vasa | reverse complement strand
AGTAGAAATGTAGAGGGGCAACAACCAACTCACCTGCATTACAAAGAGTTTAAGTATTTTCCAAAAGCAAGTGTCATCAGGGAGGAGCGCGGCCCCTCTGAGGTACCCGCAGCTCCGCGGCTGCTCGCTCTCGCCAGGGTCTCTTCAGGTCTGCCCTCCCTCACCCTCCCGGGAAGCGTGGAGCACAGCCGCTGCCCCTCGGGCTGCCCCCATGTCGGCTACCGCGCTGCTGCCCCCCTTGGGGGTGTGTATCCCCTGGTGCACGGCTGTGTGAGGGGCTTGAGCTTTTGGCTGTTTGCTGCTCTGGGAGACCCTTATGCGGGAGGTCTGCGCCTGTCTAGCGCTGTGCGTTGTCAGGAGCTGGAGGGAAAGGGGTGACGTTGACCTGGAAACCAGGGAAGGGCAGGGAGCCCCTCTAAAGTACCATATCTGCCCCAGTTTTCCTGCCCTGACAGGGTCCTGTGCCGAAGCTTCCACCCAGACTTGGTCCTATCACGCTACAAGGGTGGTTTTGCTGGTAGAGGCTTTCAAGAAGGTGTTGGTGAGCTGTGGCAGGGGCTGTTCCCCCCCTGCTTGCTGACAGGGCAGGAGGAAGGCCATGGTTCATCACCAGGAAACAGCTCTCTTGCCTCCACCAGCTGGAGAAGAGCATACAGCCCACCCTGTCATCTTTGATCAGGTACAGGATGGAGACCTTGGATGAGTTTGACAACGAGTATCCACTCAGTGTATCGTTTTGCAAGCTGATTTCATTAGAGGAATTTGAGGAGCAGTCCTTGTCCTACACTCAGCAATGCCTGCGTGAACTGTACTCAGACATGGAGCAGAACCCAAGGATCTGCGAGAGGGTCCTGAGAAATCAGAAACAGATGGAGAAGGAAGCAGCTGGCTTGGTATCTTATTTGAAGGTACTTGCAATGCTTCCCTCGTGAAGGTCATGGGGTTTTTTGAGGGCATTAGGATGATAATGAGATGGTGAATTGCACTTTTTTTCCTCTTACAAAAAGTGTGTGTCTCAGCTGGATACTCTGTCTTCAGGCAGATTGAGTCCTACTTTTGTACCAATATTCATTGCTTATTTTTTCTTGGGTGTTTGTGTACAAACTTGTACAAAATGTTTTAATTTCCTGGAAACACTGAGCTTTTGAGGTCCTCCACAGAAATTCTGAGGATCCTGGCTGCACTCCCATCATTGGCTGAGATGAATGATTCTTAGAGCTGGAAGTGCAAGATGAGGTCTCCTGTCCTCAACTGTTTGTAAAACAGTAAAGGTCCTAAGTGAATGTTACTTAAATACCTTTATAGTTATAAATAATAAATCCCACTGTAGAGAAAGAAGTAAAATACCATCACTTGAAGAAACATGGTACTTTTGAGCTGTATCATCACAAGCAGGGAAGAGCTGGGGTGCAGTATGTCAGAAACTATTGGTATAAATTCTCCCATGTAGTAGGAACTCTCTAGATTTGAGGTGAGTAGTATATGTCCTGGTATCCAGCATTTGGGCCATGCTAACCTTCCCTAAATAAGCTCAATGGGTAGGTGGAGGCACCAATTCACTCTCTATGTCTGACTCCATACAGGTTTTTATAAGCCTGCTCTTATGTTTGGTCCCTTGATGATGTTTCTCATTTACATGTCACTTTGGCAGTGCAAAGGACCTAACAGTAAATTTAGACAGCCCCCTGAGCCAGCCCATAGACAGGGAATCCTCCCACATCATGTAAAGTGAGAGGCCCTAATAAATGGTGCAGCTGGGGAGGCTGAAGGGGTTGTGCAAAGTGGCTCTTCAGGAATGTTGTGGCCAGAGCCTCAGAGCAGGCCAGTGATTGCTTTAACTGACTTACTGGCTGCCTGTGGGGAGTACAAATGTGAAGATCTTCTGCCATGCTGGTCTGTGTTTCTATTTCAAGGCCAGAAGCAGAGCACCTGAAATACCAGGTGCTCTGCAAGCATGAGAGCTCTGAAACCCTACACACACACACCCCCACAGCTGGTGTGTGAGATGCTGGGGTGATGGTGGCCTTATGTTGCAGAAGTGAAGTCCCAGCCTCTTATCTTCCTTTTCTCTATTGTTGTTTTCTAGGCCAAGATTTTTCAGGCTCTGCAGGGAGACCTGAATTACTCTAACTCTATGGGTGATGCAGAGATGAAAGAGAAAGTGCTCCAGCTGAGACGAGACATGCAGATTGTAAACAACTATGCTCATGGTAATGACTGTGTTTCAGTTTCTATTTGGGCCTGGAGACCAATAGTTGACACTTGTAATGTTGCTCTTCCTCTCAGGCTCAGCTCTTCTTCTCTGCCAGTGTCTATTTAGTGATACAGAAAGGAAAAAATGCAGAATGTGGTAATTTTGTATCTTTCCTTAGTGGGAAGAGAGAGGATGGGGGACTGCACTCTGAACTGCAGATATCATCTGTATCTGGAAGAGTGGTTTTAAACCCCAACTAGCTTGACTCTGCCTTTCACTTTCCTAAAGCAGTTTTATTCCTGATCATTCAGGAAAGATCTGGGGCAGAATAGTGATACTGTTTATCTACCATCTCTTTCATGATTTTTCTCAGTAGACCTCAGAAAAGGCATGGGCCACAGTATTATGTCTATTGCAATGTGGAGAACGTGAATTAATCAAAGTACTGAGGGTTCACTCTGGTCTCATCCTTCCAAGCCTAGTGCCCTGCCCCCTGGGCAGCACTACCAAGGTTTCCCTCTTCACTTTGATTCCTCTGTGCACCTCTTGGTTATCCTGTGGCCTCTGTGGCTGGGTGCCCCAGAAAATAGGAGACATAAAGAACATGCATCCGTTGGAGCAGAAATGTCTGTTAGAATAGATGGAAGAACATTTGAGTAATTAATATGCAGCATTTTTAAGCACTTTTACTGCTAATGTTCCACAAACAAGGTACAGAATAAAACACACCCAGTGAAGGGGATTGCAAACCATTGAGTTGAATATATTACTTTGACTTTAATTTCAGAGGGAGAACTCACTGTTATTGAAGTCTGTATCAAAACTTCTTTAAGTTAGAGGAAGAACTGAGGTCCCTATTTAATATTTTCTTCTCTGGCCCCAATTTGAAGCCTGATTTGTCATTTCCAGGCCATATAGTGGGTGTATATAAGCCTCTAAGAAGTTGGACAATTATCCCTCTTCAGCACTGACTGTTCCTGTAGTTTGGGTCAGTGAGGCAAGGCTCTCACAGTGAAGTAAATCAGATCCTGTGTGGTTCATATACCAGCTGTTGCAGAGCTGCTTTTCCCTGTCTCTCTCCTCTCTGGGGCCTGATCCACTCCCTCCCCACTCCCCTGATTGGCCCAGCTCCTGTTGAGAGTGTCACTGGCCTGCAGTTCCTTGGACACCACCTGCATGCGTTATATGAGAAACCACACTGCTTACACTATGTACACAACACCAAAAATCTCCTGTAGCCCACCAAGCTGGAGTATAGGAATAGCCAGCTGTGCTAGACATAGAGAAGTCTGTGATGTGCAAAAATCCTCAAAGCCAGTCACTGCTCTGCTGGTATCAAGTGAAATAAGCAGCTATCAAAGTGAGTGCTCCACAGACTTTGTCATGTGTTTGGTCTGGTGGCTGGGCCTGCTGGTGAGATGCTAAGGCTGTGGAATTCCAATGCTGCTGGCACAGGAATGGGACCATATATGTCTCTTAGATCACCCTTTCTTACCCTATTTTGTTGTGGAGAGTGGTCCTTGGAAAAACAGGCAGTATGGAGATCCAAACAAGGCTCAGAATACTTTTTTTCATGGTAATTTTGAGCAACCAGTGGCTGTTTATTGAAGACTGAAACTCAAAAACTTTACCCAGCTTGTCTCTGACATTTTTAGTGACTTTCTGGACAGTGGCAAACTGCTTATGTCTACTAAAACATGCTTGCTCCTAGAGCTAGATGCTGTTTTGTCACCTAGAGAGAAAAGACCAGGTTCAATACAAATACAGTGTTTCTGCTGTGGCTTTTTGTACATGCATGCTATTTATTCTAGTTTAATAGGCAGGAGAAGTCTTTTTAAGGTAGTGTGAACAGAACTGAGCATCAGTGGAGAGTGTTAAAAGTGAGGGAGCAGAAGTGATGGCTTGCAACAGTGTGTACAAGCCATGAACCTGGCTTCCTAAATGCGAGGGTTTGCTGAGCAAATGCTTAGATGCTCAGCTGCCTGTGCCCCTTTGAGCTGAACTGCATACTTCTGCTTAGAAAGAACCTAGATATTCAGTTGATTTAATTGCTCTGTTATGCAGCCTCATCTCCTTGAACTGCTGTTGGCTCTTGGCAGTGAGGATGAGGTTCACTTGTAGGTTATTTGTTCCCTGTGCTTTAGCCTTTGACTAGTATGTGCTTCATTCACACTGTATCTGCATGGGGGAGGTGGGTAAAAGCCTGCTGACAGGAACTTCTGCTCCCTTCCCCAATGCACCAAGGGGTAGTGTTGTTTCAGTGACCAGTAGGACTGACTCCAGTTCTTCTGCATCCCAATAGTATGTGCCATAAAAGCAGGGCAAGGCCTTCTCTGCCCATTGTGGAGAAGGAGCTATACCTCCTTCTGTATAAAGTGGTGGAGATGATTTCTCTGCTAAATGCTGTTTGCAAGTGTTGTCTTTGTAACTGCAAATTATGGGTTTGGTAACAGCCTGAGAGCATATAGTAAACTACTTCAGCGGAGGGTTAAGTGTAATAGGACAAGCTGGAGAGGGAAAGGCCTTCGGTGTTATGGGTTCTGGTCACTGGAGGGTGCTGGCAGAGGAGGGTCCAGCCTGCACCTTGCTGAAATGCCCCTGATGCCTTCCTTGCTGCTCCCAAAGGCTTCTCTCCATGGAAATGGCCAGCTTGAATTGCGGAAGGAGTTCAGGGAAAGCACCAGAAAGGTGGCTGACATTCTGTGGGCTTTTTTAGAAGATATTATCCCAGATCATCTGTTTTGTTGCTGGGTACAGTATTGCATATACCTCTTTTTTTATCACCACCTGAGCAGAAAACACTTACTACAATTGCAAGTCTCTATAGCAGAAACATATTTACTTGCTTTGCAAGACATCTGATTTATCTTCCATTTTGCAGGGCACCACTAAATCTTATTTCCTGGAATTTTTTTGGTGGTTTTCATGAGATGTGAGCTCCATGTTTCATCAACCACCTTTAAAACCTTTCCTCTTTGATTGGCTCTTCACAGCTCCAGATTTCCCTCTGACTGAAAGGGCCAGTCACCATAAATCTGTCAGACCTTTTTGGAATTGTCTTCAACCCATTTGGCTGTGTGTAATCCAATAAATGGCGGTTATTATTCCCCTTTATGCTAAGCTGTGAAAGCACATCAGAAAGCATTTGCTTCTTGTTTCAAGTCCAATGCTGTTTTTCCACAAGCAACAAAGGGAGTCATCTTAGTGAGAAGGCAGCCTTAATCCCACTTGTGTGATAGCCTCAATTTCCTGAGGATCCTCTAGCTCCCCTTACCTGCAGGCACAGCTTCTTTATTGTAGAAATAGTGTGAGCCTTGCTGCAGCCATGGTCAGTTCTGTGCACAGACTGTTAAATCCAGTTAAGTTCTGTCATGCCAAGTGCTAAATAGGAGAAGGTATCATCTGATTTTTGTCATGTGCCACCTGCTTGAGTGAGAAGCCAAGCACTGCTGCTCTCCCACCAGCAGCAATTTGTGTGAGACACCGAATTCTGGGGCACAGATTGGCTTGTTGCACATATTTAGTCTTTAGAGTTACTGAGTCCAGTTGGATTTTCTTCTCCTTGGCCCTTACCAATGTGAAGTTACGAGATCATACTGGAAATCTGGATGCAGCATGTGTCTAAATCTTTCTATACTTTAAAAACTATTATTTGCAAGAGTCTTCTGATAAAGGGGTAGCAGAATGTCCCAGAAATCTGCTTTCATTAGCAAAAAGGCACCATTTCTGATTTGCATATGCTGAAGCTGCATATGTTTCTGGGTCTCAGCAAGGGCAAGCAGCACTTAGGTCATTCACTCAAAACTGCTTCCCTGGAGTGTGTAAAAGTCACAGCTCTACATTGTGAGGCCCTCTAACACAAAATGCTCTCCCCCTTATTTTTAGCCTATTTTTATTTATAATTTCTTATTTATAATTTTTATATTTAGCCTATTTTTCACCTGAGTGGATATTAAGTTCTTATTGTCCACCTGTGTCCCCTGCATGATTTCCTGTATCTATCAGGACTTAGGTGCACAGGTGACAGAGCAGTTAGAACAGCCCACAGAACTGATAAGATAGGAAGAAATCCTTTGTGTTGTTATTCCAAACACATCATCCATCTCTTTTTTTAAGGCTCCAACCAACCAAATCAAAGCTGTTTAACAGCTTATTTACCAGAATTTCCTGCCCCTACAGAAAAGAAAGCATCAGCCAGGAGGAATCTGGCATCTGAAAGGTATTTTCACAGTATCTATCAGGGATGAAAATGGCCAGACCAGTAGGACTGGAGAGGTAAAGTCCTCTGTTGGAAATTTACTCTCTCACCACTATTGTCTTTTCTGTAATCTAAAACCACAATTGCAAGGGCCAAGTTAATTCAGATCTCAAAGACCCTGCACTGAGATACCATAGAGAATGGTGTGGTGATAAGAAACTGATTTTGGCTGTGAGCCTTCTCATTCCTTCCCCATTGACTCTGGACACCCTCACAGGACTGTTGCTTTCAGTTGCTGTTTACCTGGGGCTGCCCTGGGACAGGCTGAGAGGAAGACTCCATCTGTCCTGCCCAAGCCATGAGTTTTGAATGAGTAGCCTGAGGAAACCAGGAAGTTGGCACTGCTTTGAAATACTATTTTTCCTTCTCACAGCCGCAAAGACTGAGAAAGGGCAACATCAGAAGAAGCACACTCTACAAGACAGATTTAATCAACTTCACTCCAAGGTTCCTGAAGCTCCCAAGTTCACCATGCCCAGGGTCTTCGGTCCTTTTCCAGAAGGCATGAATAAGCAGGTTTGTCAGTAGAAGCAATCTGACTGTTCGATGTGAGAGGCTGTCCTTACACCATACTCACCAGGCACAAATCCTCTGGGCCACCTGCAGGCTATGTTGCCCTCACTGCAGCACAGCATGTGAAATATCTTTCTCAGGCTGCAGGAGTCGATTACAAAGTTTGCTCTGAGAATTTGCCCAGAAAGACAAGATTTGCCAAACAGGAAGTAGCTTTTATTTGCCTTGGGTAAATCCAACTCCGCTTTCAGTGGAGTGGTAGAAAAATCCATTATAAACCACTCAAAGCTCCTTCATCCAAACCTCAGGAGCTTGTCCTAGTAGGAACAGCTGTGAGGAAAAGGGAACAACATAAGCTGTTCATTCAATTAATTTAATGGTAAAAACCTGTCCTTGTGCTGTTGTCTGATGTGTACTTTTCTCCCTAGGTGGAGAGAGCTACGACTTCAAGCCCTGATCTAACATGCTGGTGGACTGGTCTAAAACCAGTGAGCCAGAAAAGGTAGGCGAGGATTGAATCACGTGGAGGATAAGGCTGGCTTAAAGCAAACAAGATAGGTAGAAAGGATCTGCATTTCCTTCCTGGTGATGGGGGAAGACAACGCTGCTCAAGCACTGCAACACTATTTTTCTAGTTTCAGCCAGTAACATGAAGATTACCATCATTTGTCTTTTAGGAACAATGTTTCTCCCCCCTTAAAAAGCCTTCTTCCTTGCAAATTCACCCTAGGCTGAACACTAGTTTGAATACTGAGTTTGCTGTTTTCTCACAGCATGGCTAATTCACATCCTGTAGTGCTCAGCCTTGGAGGTACCTATAGCTCTCTCCAGGCTGGTAAGTACATCATTAAGCTGAGAAACACAAACTTTCAGGATAGGTCTTTGCTAGCTACCTGCAATGCAGGTAGCCTCTTCTGATAGCTGCTATTTCTCTGGATTGCATCTTCCCACACAGTTAGTCCCCAGGGAGTGACAGGGGAAGGTGTCACTCAGCATTAAGAGTGATGCAGATCTAGCTTTTGGAACTTCAGGCTTTCTGTGGCATTTCTCAGCTGAGTGAACTTCTCAGTGTTGTCTTGGAGAACATGATAAAGGGAGAAGTGCTCTAAAAGAAGTAAATTTTAATATTGCTGGATCAGCTTAGCAGAAAAACCCTCACTCCTTCATCTCAGCCTCATATACTTGTTGTATATACGCTCATTAACATATAGTCATAAACCATACACAGGAAATTTACTGTAATGTTCATTTACTGTAAGTCATTGCCCTAGTGACTTAAAAGTATATAGCGTAATTAGTGGAGGGTCAGGGTAATGTTACTCTTTTATTAGGGATGCTGAAGAGACCCTGACTCCTTCCTACAGGCTCAGCTGCTGAACTGGAGGCAGGGATAGCTGAGGGAGGTTTAGTTACCTGTCACATTGACAATGCCAAGTCCTCACTGGAAGTTTTCATGTTTTAGACCTCCTGGAAATGCTCCCACACCTCAATCTTCTGGCTCCACTGGCATTCAACCTGCAGACTCTGTTTCTATCACATCTACATCATGCAAGTTTCAAGACGATACAGAAGAAGACACAAACAGTGAGAAACCTGCCCCCAGTTCCTCTGCTAAGGAGGCATAAATGTTTCTTCTGATGTGGAAAAGACCTACGTGAATAAACATTCTGTGCAAGTGCTCTGTCTGTGTGTGGAGACTCTGCTATGCCTTGGCAATGGTTCTGCAAAAGGTTTGCTTAGCAGACAGCTGTACTACGCTAAATATGGAGTGATTTCTGTGAGCTTTCTTCACCACCAAACAGTGGATATCCATCTCATTGGAAAGTGAGATCTCCATTGAACGAGAGCAGGATGCAAGTAAGGCTTCTGAGCTTACCTTGCTTGGCTTCTAAACGAAGCCATCTCTCCTCTGACCCATAATAACCAGATCTTGAAATGCATTATGTATCTTAATTCCCTCTACCTTCTGCAGAAACTGGGTGTCTCTGTATCGCTCAGATTCTGTGCTTTATTTCCTCCTGCCTGGCATGGATTTGAATCAACAGCAAAGCAAAAAAGAACTCTGCATGACATGGTTGGTTGTGCTTGCTTTGCTACTTGACCTTTCAGCAGCTGACTCTGGCATCCTTATTTCCAATTGCTTGTTATGGTTCTTGTCAGAATATTAATACAGGACATGTTACGTGAAGAGCAGGACTGGGGCATTTGGAAGACCCCAACAATTATTCTTCTTCATAGCCAGGAGGGAATTGGTAGATTTATGCAGAAGGTCAGGCCACAAAGTGTTACAGTTTGAGCAAGATTCTGTCTTTTACCCCATAAATGGTTTAATGTGGTTTAAATTACCACCCTAAGGAGTAACAAAAAGTGGTTACCCAGTAGTGAGGGATCTCCTGTTAGGAGTGTGGAAAATTACATCTATTAATAGCTTGAGATTACCTCCTGAGGGAGACCTATTGTACAGATTTAGCTGTATTTCTCCTTTAATTCATCAGCTGTTAGTAATTACATCCTACATTTTGCAATGGAAAAAATGAATCTGAACTGGCTGTTGAGACTATACTTAAATCATAGGAGGGAGAGGAAATTACAATGCAAATAGTATCAATCTTGTAAACAATTTTAATTCAGTACTTAACTATTCATTAATTAAACAACATTTTAAAGAAGTGCATTCTGGAAGACATAGCAGCCACACTGAAAGCAGTGCTGGTCAAATTAGCTTAAAGTAACTCCTCTGGCATCTCCCCAGTATGCAAGTTTTTAAGTGTTCAGATAGTAAGCCGTTGAGCTTGTCAACCACCAGTGGAGAGAAATGCTGACTCCCCTCCTTCCCAAAGATGTCAGCTATAGTCTGTGCTTTTAAATAGGATCTTACAAGAGCAATATTCTTGTTCAGCTTCTATTTTGAACCTTTCTTTTTTAATGACAACTGCAGTTCCTTTACCTCCTTTTCTTTGCATGCTCTACAGTTGCCCACTAGTGGTACTGGATGCTCCAGCACACCCTGTGGTTTTTCACATCGCCCGCCTTTGCTATAGCCTCAAGTTACTCGGTCAAAATCCCTGTCCCTTGTTCTTCCCTGGAGACAGTTATAAAAAAGGAAGTCTGCTATCAAATATTACAGTGTGATTATCCTGTCCCAGTGATTGAAAAGTCACTGTTTACAATAACAAAAGTAACCTGAAAACCAAAAGTTTTTTCGTTATCATCCTCTTTCCTGGTAAGTGAAGACGGCTTCAATGGAGAAAACTGGTCAGGTTGACATGTGCGGGGCTTGCTGCCCTCTCCTGGTGCTATCAAGGGTGGTACGTTGGATCTCAGCTGCCTCCTACATTGAGGTTTCCCCTTTTAAGACGATGAGTCCTGCAGGAATGGAAGGAAAAAGATGCTTTATAGGTGGAATTGATTGTCTTAAACAGCAGTGTTTTGATCAGGATTAGCTGGATCAATTCAACCACGCAGAGCTTTTGAATTGTCAGTTGCAAAGGCAAGAGTATTGATCAGGTTCTCCGAATCTGCAGATGATCCCCTGAAGGTTTCTGATAGGGATAAATGGATTGGAACTCAACGCTGCTGGGTCTTCTGGCTACTCTTGCCCTATTTTCTGATAACATTAGCACTTAGTATGCTTTTTGTTTAAGATCATGAGAAACAGTATCAAGGCCCATCAGCCCATCTCAGTCTCAGCATTTGATGGGAAGCCACCTTCTTAACCCTATAAGGTGACTGACCAGGGCAGGTACTCACCTTGTAGGAATAATTTTACTCCTGATAGCTCCTGAAGCTCAGCTTGTTGGGTCAGGCGCAACAATCAAAGGCAGCAGCTCTCCACAGCGGGCATTCAGTTTTAAGGATGCAAAGTGATCTAACCTTGTGGGGCCAATGTTAAGGACTGCAATTGGCAGCTGCTTATCCCGGGCAGCAAGAGCAAACCTGTAACCAGAGTATACCTGCAGGAATACCAGAAGACAAAATTTCCAGCATCTTAGGCAACAGAACTGCTACAGAAAGGAGTAAGGAAAGTAAAACCAGTTGCTGTTGGCAGTGGGAAAAAGGTCTGTATGTACATGCCATGTAAGGCAACTCCACTGAGCTCAGGCAGGAAGTCATCCAGGAGTGCACAGAAAAGAAAAGCTCTTAACCTTTGTCAGTGAAGGATTTGCAGTTTCATAGAAACTGAAACTTCACAGTATATTGATAGGAAATGTCCTTGTCTTTCTGTAAATCTCTGCAGCAGTTTTTGTTAGTTATCACTGGTACTTAAATGCTTCTACTTTGATGGTTCTCACATGGCTCAGCTTAGGTAGGACAAGAATGAACCTAAGGCATTTCAATCATTCCTGTACAAAGGATTATACGCTTAAGAAGTGCAAGTTCAAGGAATTTGTCTCCAGTACCCTGAAGCCAAGAGAATCACAATCAGGCAGCCTTGGTTCTACCTTGTTCTGGGAGGTGTTAGAGTATTTTTTTTAATGTAGTAGAACTTGTTCCTGGAAAGAAAATGCTCTTAGACAAACTCTGTTCCAAAAGCTTCCACAGGTTAAACAACAGGGGTTTCTAAACTACCTTACCTTATAGATAAGAGGCTAATGGAAAAAACACATTGTGATACAAAGGACAATCCTGGCAATCCTAAGAAGAAAGCAGAGATATTTCTGCTCTCTTATTGAGCATTTAATTACGAATTAGAGGACCCAAAATCTGGTATTTCACACAGTGTGCCATGAGGCCCAGAATGCTGCCAAAAGCTAAAAAACCTAAGCACAAAGATGTGACATGGTGATCTCTGCAGGACTGAATTGTATCAGGCATCTTGGCTTTAGGGACAATTGTGAACCTACAATGTCCTGATGGAGGAGCACCAGAGAGAGGTCTGAATGGAGTTATTTCTAGCAGCTTGAAGTAGACTGGCAACAGAGTGACAGAGAAGCCCAAACAGGCCAACTGTGAAGCCAGATCCCAATCCAAGTAAACATAAAATACAAAGAAGCTCTGGATGGATCTGTTTGGATCCACAAGCACTAGTCCTGAATTGTGGGAGCAAGGATTGTTGCAGGCAGAGTACCACAGAAATAGGAAATGCAGTGTGGGAGGAAAACCTACTTACCTGCATAGAGGATCCTGCCACCAGCATGGAGTCTGATTCTGCCAGGCGCTGGTGCACGAAATCCACTTTCTCCGGGCAAACTGTGTCTCCAAAGAACGTCATGTCCGGCTTCAGGATTCCACCACATTTACAGCAGGCTGGGACTTGGAAGTTACACACTTGCTCATCCGTCAGGAAGACATCTCCATCTGGAGCCACACCGAATGCTTCAGCTTTCCAGGTAGGATTCAGAGCTTCAAATTGCTCCTGAAGCTCAGAACGCAAGATTTGGTCTCCACAGGACAGACAGAAAACCCTGAAATTCAGAGGAAAGTCTTAATGGAGAGTTGCATGTGAGCTGAAGAGCTGGAGTCTGTAATTTTTCCCTTAGAAGGCCTGGAAGGTCTATTGTCATTATCCACATTTATTTACCAAATAGTACACATCAAGCAGCTGTCTTTCTACTTCCCATTGTTGCTCTGTAGGAATCCTCTAAAGGAAGCACTTTGAACCCTACTGGCATCCTCTCTACCAGTTCAGGATGTGCTTTTGCATCTGGAAACTGTGATCACTGCCAGGCTGTGGTGGCTCTTCTCCAGTCCACTCATCCTGTGCATTTCTAGCACTATCATGCTGCTTAGCCCTGGATATTCCTTGTGTCCTCAGGATCCCCCTGTCTTCACTAAGAGGACATTTGTTGTAGCAAGGAAAGGGGAGTTTCTGACTGATTCAGGCTTCAGGGGAAATGATCCAAACAATGCTCTAACAAGACAGGTCATGTTTCTTAAATACTGTGCTGAGAACAGCACTGTTTTGTGATCTTTTTCTCAACCCCAGCCAAACACCACCTTTGAGCATGTCATGTTCAGGAACACAGCATTGACATTGTGCCTCCTTTCTCAGCAGCTAGCACAGTCATCCTGAACAAGAGACCAGAGGATTAACCATCATCTACCACTAGACATTACCTGTGTGTGCAGCCGTGCAGCTCTGTCAGGCGCTGGCTCCCCGCCTTGGTGTGAAGGGCATCCACATTCTGGGTCACCAGCCAGTGCAGGTTCCCCAGCTTCTCCCAGTCTCTTAAGACCAAGTGTGCTGTGTTTGGCTGGAAGGAGGAGAACTGGGGCCAGCCCACAAAGTTCCTTGCCCAGTACCGCTGCCGGGCACTGGCACTCCGGATGAACTCAGCATGTTGCATGGGCCGTCTGTCTGTCCTGGCGTAGAGCCCAATGCCTTCAGAGCGGTAATCTGGGATCCCTGATTCAGTTGAGATCCCAGCTCCAGTTATTACAAACAGCCTCTTGGAGTTAGAAACAAAGTGCTGCAGCTTCTCTACTTCTATAGGATCTGGGGGAAGACAGGTTGGCACAAAAGCCAAGTTTGGAGAGGTTCTGGATGCAGAATGGGATCTGAAATTATGGAAGCTGATCGTTCTGTGTACTCCGTGCAACTTCCTAGCAGAGAACATGTTCACCTAAAAGTCAAGAACAGAACACATGGCAGGTAAAAGAAAGCAAAGCGCATGTCCTTAATTCCATTTTCATGGGATTTTATGGAAAACTATGCTAAGTGTTCTTTGCTCTTTTTTTTTTGGTAAAAAACCACAACTTATTTTGGAAATGTTAAATAATTAAAAGCACACCCTCTGAGGACAGTGTTTGCATGTCCATTTGACTGAGGGCAACACTGAGGACTACTCAAGGTACAAGTACAAAGTCAGCGCCCCTGACTTGCAGGATTCCCACTCTTGCATCCTGGTGTGAAGAACAGCTGCCTAAGAGGACTTGTGAAGAGCCCAGAAAGCCCTGAGCATGCGAAGTCCTTCCTAGGTATGTGCAACAGGGCAGAGAAGAAATGGCAGGAAGGCCAAGCACCCAACTCCAGAGGCACTCTCTGGCTGGTTCCTCCCCAGAAGACCCTTGCTCTGCTTTCTTTAACATTCCGCCTGTTCCAATTCAGTCCTTTGACTGTGTTGTGGGAAGGAAAACAAAAACCAACTTTCAAATATTGCTTTTCAGGACAAAGACCTTGACTGCAGTTACTCCTGATGCAGAACAGTCCTTGGAGTGGAGCTGCAGATGATTAGGACACTGCCTAAATGCCTCTGGTACCTCCTGCTTTGTGGGTGCCACCTCCCCAGAGTCAGTGGAAGGTGAGGGAACTGCTTTGCTTCTTCAGCAGAAACCAGGGACTTTGCTGAGAGAGGAGCATCATCCAAATGTGCCTGGCAGGTAGGAAAGGGAGGGATATACTGCTTTAAGGGAGGAACGGTGTGCCCTGTTGTGGACAGGCAGGATGGCTTTGCTGACAAGTAGCCTGGAAATGTGTGCAAGACCTGTTGTGACAGGAGTGGATTGGTTTGGAGCTTGATTTTGTTTGGTCTTTGTAGCAGTCTGCAGTTCTCCTTTCTCCCTTTCACTCTTTTAAAGCTATTTTTCTGGGGCTCTCTGTGGTTTTGCATACAAAGTACAAAATGTTTGGAAAGAAACAGTACTGAGCATTGACTGCCTGGTATTTTTCCCTCCCGTCATCTCCCTTAGTCAGGGGGGCTTGTATGAGATCTGGAAGATGGAGGAAGGAGCTTAATTACTGATAAAAGGGGGTGATCTCTAAAGAGCTATTTAGGCGCCTGATAATCTGGTGCTTAAAGCTAGCTTGGTCATGTGGGACGACTGGGTGCAGATTCATGCCACTCCTGCCCTCCTCACCACAGATTACTGGGAGGACACCGAAGGGACTGGATCTCACTGGGAGCCCTCAACCAGCCTCAGATTCCCTTCAGGTGTCACAGGCAGTGGTTTGAAGGAGAGCTCTGTGCAGCTTGTCAGCTATCAAAGCACGTGCGCAGTTCCATAGGTGCTGTCTACAGGAAACCTGCAGTGCCTGTGAAGTCTGGGGCAGCTCTGGGAAGTTGAAGGGATTCAACTGGTGAGCTTACTTGTCTAAAAGGCTGCACCAAAGTACTTTTGATGAAGTGTGCATCAGTGCCTGGATGGTTTTTAGACTCCTGCTGTATCTAAATGGCTTTGCCTCAAGTCCCCAGTCCCCCTCAGTACCAGTTCTGTCAATAAATGGAGCAATATTTTAATACATTTAAAGTTTGGGTGTTCAGCTGTATCATGACACTAAACTGATGCTAGTGGCAAAGAGCAGGTTTGCCTCCGTTAATCTCCTGTTTTCAAAGCTTTGTGTCATCATCAGTTGAATAACAGGGAAGATTCGACTTCCTCCATAGTCTGAATTACTTTTTCAATCTAAGTAGTGGATTCTGTTCACAATTATTTTGCCTTGTTTTGTTGTTTAACAAGGGTTGTGGTAGGCTCTGGAGAGGTTTAATTTTCCATCTGAGTTAATTAGAAGGGAAAAAGTCTCCCACAAACCCTTTAATTTGCTTTGAGAATACCTTCTGTCATGATGCTCTCCAAAGGCTATTGAGGCAGTTTGACAGTATTTACATTGCTTTAACTGTTGAAAACTCTCCATTCCTTCCCTTTTCATCAAAAGATCTCTCAGAAGGAAATGTTCTGAAGGGAATGAAATGGGGACAAAACATGGGTCTGCCCACAAGAGATAAAAACCAGATGAATTTGAGAGCTGCTGTGAAGTGAGGAAGCAGGGCAGCATAAGAGAGGAAACACGGAGTGCTTCCTGTGAAATGCAAGGCTGCTTTTAAAATGAAACTGCTCAGATTGAAAAATAACAACTGCTCTCTATAACAAGAGAAGCTCTTCCAACACACCCATCGAGATCTGAGGCTGCCATCCAAAGGTGCTCCACAGGCAGAGATTAGACAAGTGCCGGGCAGGAGGTAACCATGTTCCCAACAGTGGTTCCAGGCCAGAAGTCCAGAAGGAACCCCACGTCATCCCAGTCTCTTGTGCTGTAATAATGATGGGGGGTGGGCCTGACTCGAGCACGTGTAATGGAATGAATGGAGTGATAGGTGAATAATACCCCAAATCTTACCTTCCTGACGCCGCCACGGAGGGAAAATGCCGCTCTGCCGGAAGCAGAGAGTTCTGGGAAATGTAGTTCACGAAGAAGTTAAGCCACAAGCCCAAAGACTACAATTCCCATGCTTCAAATAAGGAAAAAACCCCAGTTCCTGACACCGGATTGTCAAGCTGAAAGGAAGCCAAGAGCTTCACAGCTGCCCACAAGGAGACACAAGGATGAGATCGGATTTGATTTGTTACAAATGCGAGTGATAGCTTTGATAAATGCACTGCAGATTTTTGTCCTTACAAAAAATGCATTCGCTTTTCACTGACACTTTAATGTCTAAAATGTGGCTAAACAAATAATGGGAGAAAAATCCACAGAGGGCTGTTAAGGGCATCTCTCCCTGTGCAGGAATTCCCTGAGATGTCACTTGTTGGAAACTCTATGAGTTACTGGGCTGGTACATTTGGCCTCCAAAATCTTCGTTCGCGAAGTCAAGCCATCATCATCACATTTGGCCTGTTCTGGTGCCCTCCTTTGGTACCTACACTTGGCCTCATGAGAGATGGACCTGTCTGGCAGTACAATGGTCATAGTTAAGCACATTTAGGATGACAGGAAAAACATTTGGGAGACAGATGTGGAAAGGGCCCGTGGCAACAAGGATGGCCAAGTATTAAAATCTGGTCCTGCAGTTAGTGTGGCCAGACAAAACCTGAGAGGTCAGCATGGGGCAAGTGGCCTCTGCTCAGCTTTCAGAGGAGGCACGGGTGAAAAACGGCAGGGCAGTTGTTCCTCTGATGTGGCTGGACCTCTCCCAGGGCACAGTCAGGCACCCTGAGCCACTCTGGTATTCAATTCTTTGCCCCCAAAGGACTTGTGGTGGCTGTGCAGTTCAGGATCTCTTTCCCAGGCTCAGTCTATCACCCATCGCTGCTCTGCTAGAGATGGGCAGCTACTGGCTGGGTGACACAACCCCATGAAACCTGACAGCAGGCGGAAGGGGAACTGGAAGTGTGGGGTGAAGGTAGCACCTCTCCCCAGGAATCAGCTGCTGGATCAGTGCAATCCATCTTTGCAGAACCATGCCAATTGCTCCTGCCCCTCTGTGCCTCTTTAGTGGGTGGTGGTGGTGGTGGGATTTCTTCCAGTGTTTTCCAGCTGATCCAGTTCTTTCCTAAGTGCACAGGGGTGGCTGCTTGGGGTGGCTTCTCTGTGTCCTTGTGCATGCATGCCCCATGGTGCTGTGCATGCACTGTTGGTCCAGGTCAGCACTGACACCACACAGATGGTTTTTAACTGCAGGGTTTCAATAATTGCACTATAAACTGCACCAATTGCTTGGGTTTTCCTTATGACAATTTAGACTATGGAAATAACTGCCATAGTGCCAAGTGCCATAGTGCCAAGTGCCATTTGCACT
>JANHGB010000675.1:0-32153 GCA_026283785.1 Coracopsis vasa | reverse complement strand
ACTACAAGGGCCTCAACCCTTAGCTAATGTCACAGGTAGGATATCTGCTTTCTCTTGGATCTGCCTCCTTTCTGCTTGGTAAGTACTCTATTTTGAGTTTAGGAAAGGAAACGCAACATGCTACCAAGGATGTCAAATCTTCTGACAAACTATAGAGTTCCTCGTGTAGGAAACTTGTGGCTGCTCATGTATGGGAAACCAGAGTGATGGTAGTGCTGACACTTCAGATAAGGACTGCTTCCTGCTCCGATCTCCTGTCTCTGCACCTATTAAAGAGTTAAACCGTTATGTATGTTTTTATACACACACACACACATATATATATATATGCATGCAAGAAGAACTCAACTTCATCAGTGTTGTGGCCAGTGTATTAGCTTTGTCTGAGGCTTTCTGAGCAGCAGATGTGAAAACAGAGTAGGGCCTTGTACCTCACTACTGACTAAGAAAGACCAGGATGCTGTAGTAAAATGTAGGGGCTTATAAGCCACTTGTGACTTAGATGTAGCAACTGTTTTTGAATTTCTATGCCTATATAGACACTATTTATTTTTTCTCATTGAAATAACTATGCATATTTCACTGTTCTGAGATCCTTGTAGTTAGCAAGAGAAACTCCTACCTCTAGAGGGAAAGTGTTACAAGCTTATTTCTTGGTATCTTTCAATTACTGTAACTTTGGGGAGGAGCGAGTTCAAGTTGACAGTGTCTAAACAGCAGCAGAGATAGGAGCCTGATCCAAAAGATGAGGGAAGAATTAACCTTTACCTTAAGGCCAAGAGGGACTGGTTGTAGGGAGAAGTAAAGAGCTTATTTATCCTGTCAGTAAGCAAGGGTAGCAAGTGTCTGGTGTCTTTCAGTCTCTTAGCGTCCACAACAGAAAATATTGTAGGCATGCTGCTGCTATTTTATAGCTATTAATGAAGAGGATTAACAATCAGATTTATCTGTTTTGTTACGTGTTTCAAAACCTCAGTTATCAAGAAATAGCAGTTTTAAAGATCTAGATAGTGCTTGGCTTACGTATAGAGTGAGAAGGCATGAGAAGTTTCTTGCCTCACTCTGAGCAGACATCAAGTGTAGCATTGCCTGTTTTCCCTTCTCTTGCTCTCCAGTTTCCCAAGGCAGGGCTGGTGCTGCAATCCTTCCATGCCAGCACCTTGTACTGGCCTTAAGGACAGGAGGGGTGTGTTCCCCCCTGAATCCCTGGGAGATGTGGGGAAGGATGTGTAAGCCTTCCCATGTGTAATAGCAGAAAACCTAGCAAAGCTACAAGCGCACTACACTCTCCTGTCCAGCTAGGAGCTCAGTGTGTGGGAGGTGGTGGGGAGAGGAACTTGAGTGCTGGGATGATGGATGATGTCTCCAAAGCCCCAGATGGATGTTAGGCTTGTCTGCCCCCCTCTCCCCTGCTTTATTTTTGTCCTTATTTTTAATAAAGGTTAGAAACTCACAGGTGTGTTGATGTGTAATTTGCTAATGTTTGGAGGTTACCACAGAAATGAGAATTAGTATTCAGTTACTAATCAAATCTTGCTCTGCTCTGAGGCATGTAAACTAATGAAGTACCAGAAAATGCGAAGGTGGGTGAAAAAAATGATAGTGCAGCATGAGTTCCCCGAGTTCATTCTTCCCATTTCTTTCTTCTGCTTCCATTGAGTCAGATGTTTAGAAGTGTCAGCATGACCAGGGACCAGGTACAGAACTTACTCTGAGATGCAAGCCTGATGCTGAGGAGGAAAGCACAGTGATTTGGGATATGGGGAGGTTATTTGTAACCTTTGTCACAAGTGGGATGGATTATAAAATGACAAATACTGATTCTCTGCCAATTGGCATTCACTCAATTCCGTATTGCACAAAGCACACCAATTAGATTTAATACAAATGCTCCCTCAGAAAGATCACCTTGATTTAATTTTTTTTCAGATGCATAAAGTAGAAATAGTCTGAGCCTCTCTGTTTGTTCTTTAAAGACTTAAGTGCTATATTTCTAGCTCTTGGCAGACATTGTCCACAAGAACTTCATGTTCCATTGGGCTTATGCCAAATTTAATGTACTGTTTGTACTGAAAGCATCAAAACCAGACTTACTTTTATTTTAGATATTACAGCTACCATTATTGATTTTTCTTAGAGCTGTTCCATCCAATCTGCTATCATTTTAATTTCTTTTCCCTGCGGGAATTTGGGGGCGGATCTTGACAGTCTTTATTTGTGTGGCTGCAGACTGTTTATGTGAGTGAGAGCTGTAGATCAGACATCTCTGCAGTGGCCAAACTCTCCATTTATAGAAGCTACATCAGCATGCTACATTATTTGTGAACTCTTGTCTTTAATACTGACTGGTATGCTGTGACTAAGGGTGGTAGTATAAACACAGCCCATTGACTGTCCTTCAAGAAACTCGAATTTGATAAAAACCTGAGATGGGAAAGTAATGTTACAATCAACTAAACATGCCAAAAATTGCAAACTTTAATTTTGCAGTGCTTGTAGGCTGTATGAATTGAAGTCTGCTTTTAAGACCTTGAACTCTGTAGAGACAAAAAAGGGAAGAGATAGGGGTGAGAAACAGCACAAATAGGAGCTATGGTAGGTGGACAAAGAAAGGAAGGAAATAGCTGAGGGAAAGGATAGGGTATAGTGCAAAACAGCCAACCACCACGGGCTGCAGTGTTCATAATACTACAGGTCTGCTGATCCCTGCCTAACAGCTGTGTCTGTTGGCCTTGTATTTTGGCTGTTCATCTTTTATTTTCAACCCTCAGGGCCAAGTAGCTGTGCATAAGTATGGTTTCTGCCCAAGTGGCTCACAGCCCTCGGAGTGGAGCAGGATTCCCCTCCATTGTGCTGGTGTGGGGCAGCATGGCACTCAGTGGAGTGCCATGGGTTTTCCCCCTGGAGCCTGGGTTTTGCCCCTCTGCCTCTTTTGCTCCTGCTGAACTTCCTTCTATTAAAGTATAGCCTGTTCTGGTTTCTGCTTTGCAACTTTGCCTTCTGCTGGTGTCACTAAAGTCTCTCAGCTCTTCAAAGACATGCATCTAAGTAGGGAAGAGAGATGTCTCTTGATACAGACACTTAAAATCACGAGGAGTTCTACACTCCATATTAGTAGTCACTATTGTAATTGAAGTAAGTGGGAATTCCTAGTTGGTCTTCACTGTAGGCTTAACCATGGCACTCAGTAGTTTTTCTTAGGCCTAGCTCTTATGCCAAAGGATTGAGTGTGGTTTTAAGTCTATCTTTAGTTGTCCAGTCCTCAGCCATAATTTATAGTTCAGACTTTACTCCATAAGGGTGGTGACCAGTCTTCAGAAGCATCACTTCAGCTTTGCCAATCTTCAGATACCATCCCACAGTCTTCAGAGACCCCATTTTCTGTCCTCCACCTGCCTCCCTTCCAACTTGGCACACATGTTCTGGAACCTCTGCTGGGGCCTTATTCAGTTTCTACAGCGCTAGAAGATGCTTTCCCAGCATGTAACCAAATGACTGATTTGGAACAATTATTGGTAGAAGAGTTTTTGCAAATGTACCCTAAGATGTGTTTGTGTCATTATACCCCACGTTTTATTGTAGCAACTGGTTATGGAAGTAACTTGCATTAATGTTAGCAGACAAACTGTGCCTCATTTTTGCCTCCCAAAAGTGTTTTGGTCATTTTTATCTTGATAATGTTTCTCATAAGAACTGGTGCTACATCATACTGCAAAAGTGAGTAGAGTAATGATGCTTGTCTTCCTCTTGTCTCAAGTTGTCCCAAGTTCTACACCCCTAAGCATAGCAAAAACTAATAGAAAATAGTCCTATGGAGAAATGTACAGGAAATTACTAAACTTGATGAAGGCAGAATAATGTTGCGTGTCATTGAGACAGAATTTGAAATTTTTAGTTTATTGCTGTTTCTGTGCTTGTTTTCAAGCTTAATTTTCAAATATCCTTCATATAAGCTTGGTATTAACTCAGTATGCATGCTAATAAGATTATTGCTGTACTAAGCTGTGTTTTGCTGATGAATGTAGCTTTTGTTACTTATAGGGACAAAGTAAGTTGAATAGAAGAGTGACTATAAAGAAAACAGAATTAGCTCCAAAGTTAAGAATAGGAGTAGCTATGTTCCCTTGTTCTTCAAGATTAAGCACAGCTTTTAAGTACTGCTCAGGAACAAATTCTGACATCTCATTGTTAATTAGTCCATGCATTTAAAAATACATGATTTTGCTCTTTTTCTGGAAATAAACACAAAGTCCACTATAGGAAAGGTGGGTCCAGGTCTCTGTTCCTGGCCTGTGTTCAGATGCATGTGTGGAACCAGGTAAATCCAACTGAGGAACAGATTGGGGTGTGAATCTGTTGATACTATGGTTGTGCAGAAACCTTACACCTAAATGCAGGGTGGCAGGCAAGACTGCTGTTTTTGCAGTGGTATTTTATGCTGTCTTAAAATTGTTTAACTACAGGATGTGCTCCTGCTGTATGTTAGTGGTAACAACTAAGTGCAAGCATTCCTGCAGGTTGTGAGAGTAGATGATAAATAATAGTTGTGTGATTCAGTGCTTCGGTCTCTGCATGCAGAGCTCATGCATTAGTGGCCAGGTTTGTCAGTGATCATAAGAATTTGTTTTGGAAGGGAACTCTGGGGATCATCTGGTCCTGCTCCCCATACTCAAAGTAGTTTGAAGTTAAAGCCAGCTTTCTCATCCTCTTATTTTGCATGGTCTTGCATAGCATACAAGTATACTACTGACAGTACTTGTCTAGTGCTTACCTGTAACTGTCAGTCTTCTGCAAATGTAAAACTTACCCAGTATAATTCCAGAACACGTTCTTGAGCATGCTGAAACCAACTGACTGGTATCTGAATTCCTTGAATAACTTTGAACAACTAAGTACTTGAGTTGCTCTGCACTAAGGGTACTGATTGGACACAAGGACATGCTGTATGCAATTACCTGTTTGCA
Source organism: Coracopsis vasa (assembly GCA_026283785.1). NCBI lineage: Eukaryota > Metazoa > Chordata > Aves > Psittaciformes > Psittacidae > Coracopsis > Coracopsis vasa. The sequence continues at coordinate 27,189 of JANHGB010000675.1, read as the reverse complement.
TTTTCTCAAAGTGCATTTATTCCAGTAGACAGAGAGCTAACATTGATAAACCTCTACAAAACCATTCTTTACAGTGGCTGTGAGCAGCAGGTATACTTCTCACCACTCCTCTCCAGGCTGACAGTTCTCAATTGCTGATGCTAGCTGCTTGGTGCTAATGTGGATGGGGCTTAACCGTATGGTCTCACTCTGACTTTCTCTCGCAGTGTTGAAAAAATGTTGTCCTGTCTGCACTAGCAGCTAACTGATCTGAACCCATTGTTGACAGCCACCATCATCAACAGGTCATTTTCCCTCTGCGAGTGTGGCTTTTGATTATGTATCGTAAATCCAAGTGGAAGCGTGGTTACAATCTCGCGGTTCTTGGACACGGTGAGTTTCCCCTCTACACAGTTGCTCTAAAATAACGCATTTTTCTACTTGCACATGAACGTCCTTCTCTAGATGAAAAATTTGTGCACAGAATTCAGTGATTCATTCTAGAATTCCCTTAAAATGGACCTTTTATTTGCCTCTTCAAGATTTTGATTGAGTTTAGTTGCTAGAAGTACAAGTGTAGAACAATACAAGCTGTTAGTATTGTCTTGCTGTTACTATCTGTAACAGTATTTGTTCTCTAAACAATGTCCTTTGTAAAGTGGAGAGAGAATGCTTTAAGTTGGTCATTGAACAGCATCTCTGTACAGCAACCACTCCCAGCTTTTATAAAACTACAGATGATTGTATTAGAGAGAGGCCTCCTAAGCTGTACCAAATTGTACTTTCTCATGCCCCAATGTTGGATTTCTACTGAAGGTTGTTTCCCAGTTACTACTGCCCGCTGAGAGCAATGCCTTCTCCCTCCCATCTCCCTGGGCTGTGAATACATATAACTCCCACCCCAGATCTGAGTTGTGCAGCACTGTACCCTTCTTTGCTCCAGACCTGACTTCTCACTAACTTCAGAGAAACAAGGAGTTTTCCAACAAGTTCAGGGAGCTGTGTCTTAAGTTTATCGTTAGACTGACTATATACCTTTCTCATGTGGTAGGCCTAAAATTCTTGGATTGCTTTCCATAACTTTGCCTGTGAATGTATCTGTGCCTTGTTCTTTTTCCTTAGCCCTCTGGTTTGAGGACAACAGCTGCTTTCTCCTTGCTATTGCTTGTACCAAGGTAGTAATGTGGTGGTGTGAGAGCATCAACTTTTCCTTGCTTGGACCAGTTTTTATACCAAGTTAATGCTAGTGAAATGAGAATACAACCTCAAGTATAATGGGTGTGATTAATAGTGAGAAGTCTTTTGGCATATAACTATGAAAATGTTTACAGTTTTATTTTACATCTCAGGGGATTGGAGCAAATAGGCGGGAGATGCTAATCATAATAATGTTTTTCATGATCAAAGGTATCAGTACTTCAATGAGTGCTATTTTTGTTTCAACTGCCAAAGTCCTAAAATTGGCTATGAGCAGTCAGTATTGGTGGTTAACAGCCCGAAACATTATAAATGTAGAAGACACCACTTCATTATTTATTTCATGTGAGTTTGCTGACTTGAATTCGTGCTGTATTTTTAGCTTCTGATCAGCTATGTATTCTGCTGTGCCTCTCAATTTTCTGTCAAGTTTCTATCATAAGTGAATTCTTATTTCAGAATTCCTTAACTCTGCCAGTGCATTTCAAGGTGAAGCTCACCAGATAGTACAGTGTGGTCTAGAGCTTTAATAATAGTGTAGCTGTTAGAGGTTTGTTTTATCAACTCAAGAGTCTCATCTGTTAGGAAGAAGTTTCTATCTAATGAAAAATGGTGGGTCAGAAAGAACTTGAGTGCTCAAATACTTGTGTATAAGCCAAAATTCTTGCGAAAAACCTCTCGCTAAGAGTGTCATTCCTTAAGAGTTGTGGAACACAGTTGAAGTTGAAGCTGATGGCTTGAGAAGCTGGAAGGTAACCTCATATTTGAGTGCTTCATCTCTTCAGACAAGCAGTACACAACTTAAATGCTATAACTGACACTGAGCATTGTCTCTGACGCTCTGTAATTATCCTGAAGGTCTGAGGCTTATCCAGAAATCAGAGTGTGAAATTACATGTCCAGCCCAGATCTGCTCTAGTACAGTCTTGCTTAGGTAGGCTGATAGCGATCTCGCTTACGCTGGTTAATTCAGTTGCCTTCAAAGCAGTTGAATCCTTAATTGCACCTGCATAATTAGGCTCAGGTATCAGGTTTGGTGAGGTGACCTGGTAGATGAACAAAACCAGAAGCTGGACTTTAGTTTCTTTTCCTTGCTAAGTCAGCTTTTACTTTGATTTTTTGTACAGCACGCCTAGAAACAAAGTCCTGCTGCTCTATAGAATTGATCATCTGTTCAACAGATGAGCTACGAACCTCAGTTTTATTTTGGTGAAACATTGTGAAGGCTTAATATAAGAATAAAAAGAGAGGGAGAACTCTCTCTGTTGCTACATTACTGTGCCAGGAAATAATCCTTCCTCCCTGACCAGTTCTTTGGCTGTTCAGTCATGGTATGATGTAGTTTTATTTTTTTAACAATGACTTTATTTAGATTATCCTTTTAACTAATGGCTTTGGCATGCTTTAAAAAGACACTTAAAGAAGAGGATCTTGTTGCAGTGTTCCAGTCTTGGCTAGACTTATAGGCTGCGAGGAGTATTTGTATTTTTATTTTTATTTTAAAAAATTAATTAAGAGATTCTTCATTTGTTCCATACTAAAACCCATCTTTGTAGCATGTTGAGTTTGAAAGCAGTTATCTGAAAGGCTGAAGTTTTGTCAAAGGATGCAGTTGTCTGTATGCTGGAGCTGGTTTAGATTACTCTCTGCATTTCTGGTCAGAAAGAGATTCCGTGTTGCTTCTGATTAACAAGAAAGCTTTCCTTATGAGCTTTGATTTCAGTCGGCTGCCACTTCACTGAGGGTTGTTATTTGTAATATTTCAATGCCCCTTTGTGTTAGGTCTTCTGCTCTTTTTGCTTAACTTTTGTATTGGGGACCTTTATTTTTGCAGGTAAAGACAACTCTTGCCCTTTCAGTGTGTGTTGTTTAGTGGTATTGTTTTGGGGATGGGGATTGCAGCCTTTCTTTTTCTTTTTTGTCAGAATTTTACATTTTAAGTAGACTTCTATATCAGAAGTTAAGGAAAGCACCATGCTATAACTTTGGGAAACACTGATATTTAAATCTGTTGATAAAGAATGGGTAACATGAGGATGTTAGGATGGAAATTACATCTACTGTGATTGTATTAACCTTTTCATTTTGCTGAATGTGGGTGGGTGACCTGAAAAGACAGGTCTGAATATAAGAGGAAGCTCGGGAATTCCTGAACACTTCAATGTTAAGCTCAGTCTTGTTCTTAAAAGGACCTGCAACAAGTAATACATGCTTACTCCCACAGCTGGACTTTTGCAAACCCCAATGCAGCAAATATGAGCCTGCTTAGCTTTAATACCAGAAACAGTAAGAAACAGCTCTTCATTGCAAAACTGGGAACATGCAGTTATTCCCAGAAGTGGTGCTTTGCTCCACAGGTGCTGAGCAATAACTCACGGTTCTTGTTGGGTGAGTTTCAGGACTGCAGCTTTGTGTCAACATTTGTGCTCTTGTAATTTGGCTGTGATGCTTGCATCCTTCTCAAGTAATTGAAAAAAAATACTTATTTCTAATATGAGGTAGTTACTGTAACTTCATTAGATTTTTAAATATAATTAAAATTATATAGCTGTGCATCTGATGTTACAAGTTCTTTCCCACCATGTTATTAAACTGTACTTTCAAATTAAACAGCTTAAGTCACAGATTGGTTTTAAAGTGTAGACTATTTTTAGAAGACAGTGTTTTTGTATTTGCCTATTTTTCTTTCTTTTCTCTGCATTGAAATGCAGTGCCCCCTTTCTAATAAGTAAAAAAAGCCCTCAGCTTGAATTTGGTTACTAAAAGGAAAATGCCAAGAAAAGTATTGGAGCTGATACACTCCTTGTGTTGTTTGTTAATGTTTCATAGTATTGATAGCATTTCAAAGTTGTTTGGTGCTGCTGACCTCACATGTTTTTGTCCTAGCAATCATGTTTACAGACAAGGAATAAGTATTATAAAAGAGAGACTAGGGGAGGGCGAGCTTGTGACAGTGCTGTCTTTATTTATGTAGTTCAGAGTTTATTTTGGGGACATGTAATTCACGCACTTCCATCAGAGAAATGCTGAAAGTACAGAATGGCTTCAGAGTTTTGAAGTGTTTAAGTACAGCAGTGGCTGCAAAGCCAGAGAAAGCCTTTCTTTCATGTTTAGATAATGTATTACTTCTACAGCTGGTGTTGAAGTTGCTGAAGGGAGACTGAGCATGCTTGGAAAACTTGTTTTCGAAATTCCAAATGTCTGCCACCAAGTTGCATGGAGGCAATACGTGCTGCTGAAGGCAGCAACTTGCCTATTGGTTGTCTCAGCAGATCAGCTTGACAGACTCACAGCCTTTGTCTCACTCGTCTGACACTTCATAAACTCATTCTGGTTGTTCAGTGTCAGTTTGCCATACTGGTAGTTCTTTAGTTTATTTAGTATGCCTGTTGTATTGTTAATTACTTGTATGGGCTTCCTTAAGTGTGTTTTTGTACTTTGGATTTGCATTGGTTCAGGAGCTTGAATGTGGTCAGCCATCTCTGCTGAGTCTGGGTAGTAACCTCTTAACACGTGCCAGCTGGTTGCCTATGACTCTTTATGCCCTTTGCAGTTGTGTGCTGCTTCTCTGCTCCACAAATGGGTGATGTGAAACATCCTTAAGCAGGACAGTAATGACAAGCAGCAAACTGAATGCGAGCAGGATGTGTACAAACCTTCCTGAATGCGTGTGGAATGAGGCACCGCTGTGCTCAGGATGAGCAGCTGTTAATAATTGAGTAAAATATTCATAAACAATGTCAGTCCTGAGAGGGCTGCTCTACCCCTCAACCTTGCAAAGACTACTTCTGAAGAGCCAGATTTCTTGGAATGAATCAGTCTGCACTGAGCAGCTGACTAAAAAAGGGCAAGTGAAACAGCTCCTCCATCCTCAATTATTACTTTGCTATACTAGAAAAACAGGACTTAAGGTTTCTCTGGTACCCAGAGGTGGACTTGAAGATACCCAAACAGTAGTCTATTGGTAGGGTGTTGGGAGTGCACACCATGGTTAAAGTGGAGGCTTCTCAACCTCTTTCTCAGGATTCAGAAGGGAAGAAGTCTGTATTATATTAACCAGTCACTTTGGTTAATAAATAAGTGTATGCTGTAAATCATGTGAAATTGATTTCGAAACTGTGTAAAGTACTACTGTGTTCTGAATAGTCTGGTGCTATTTAGAAATTGCTTAGTCTTGGTGCTGTCAGAACTTTGACTATATGCTCTTTTCAGTATATTTCCCAAAAGTGTTTCCTATTTCCTGGATGGAAAAAGTTTTCTTTGAGAGAAAATGAATAGTTCTTTACTGCTTAAAGCCTGCCCCTCAATGCATACAGGTACAAAGTGCAAAGCCAGGGTAATTGCTAGAAGTGAGTTTGCAAGTGTTGAAGATAAGTTTGCATTTATGTTTGCGTCTCAGAGAAATGCCTGAAATGGGAAAGAAGTGTAGATTTTTCTTGTGCGTGTGCCAATACAAATGTTAGCCGAATCTGTGAATGCTAAACTACGCTTGGTTTGAGGCTTCTTCAGGTAACTTTGAAATATGAGCTATATCTCCAGGGAACCAGTAGAGCCAAGATGCAGCTTTAAGCATGTAGGGTTTTTAGAAGAAATTATTGAGCTATTTTGCTTGAGAATATTATGTGGGAATGAAGTTTAGCATGCATTGGATGAGGAGAAATACATTGAAGTCGTGTCCCCAAACCTCAGTTTTAGGAGTCTTATAAATTTCTGGGCCAAATCTTGAAGGTTTGTATTCACACAGGCTTTGGAGTTCGGATAAAGGAAGAACATGATTATTTTTGTCTTCAGGAGCACTTCCTCACTAGTAGAATTACTAAGAGCCAAATAACTGTCTTGCTAATGTGATTTCATTAAGGGTCAGTGATGTGGCTTATCATTAAAAATGCAGGGGCAGTCCATGAAACTCACAGCTGAACATTTTAATGCTGCCTGGCATAGAGTGCATGCTTTGAAAGCGTTCTGCCACAGTGCCTGTCGGGATCCCTGTACTCCACCAATGTAACATTAATTCTGTCTTCCTATGCTAGGTTTTTGTCTGGTTTTGCTCTTCTCAGTGGCATACTCTGAGAGGACAGAAAGCCATACAGATTCTGGAGAGCATGGCTGGTTTTTAACACGAACCTGCCCCTATCTTGGTACAAAAATACCTTTTGGTGTGTTTCAAAAATGTATCTTACATGACCCACACATTTGAAAATAGTTTTCCATTGGAGTTGTTCTGGTTGTAACTGAAGACCAGGCTAACTTAAAGTTGTCATATTCAGCTAGATGCTTTCTCTTATTTTAAGGTAACTTTTTTTTCTGTATACATAGCAAATTGAAAACTGGGAACTAGTGAAACCTTGAAAGCTTCCAACTATAAGTCAAATGTTAAATGTAATGATTTCCTTAGCTCTTAATTAAAACTGAGCCATATGGTCAGACCAAAGTCTTCGTGGGTCCCTGTAGAAGTAGTATAGCTCCATCTCCATGGTTGAGGTATACTATCCTTGGCTCTTTGTGTGAGAATGTATTTGGCACAATAATGCCAAATATCATATGTGGCAAAGCCAAGAGTACCTAGCAGCTCCCTCCTGTACCTGTAAACAAGAAACCGCATTCCTGTCTCAGCTAGGGAGAGTAAAATTTAGGGAAGTCATCCCTAGCCCTGAATTTGTACTACTCTTTATAGAATCATAGAATAGTTTGTGTTGGAAGGGACTTTCAAAGGGCACCTAGTTCAAGCCCCCATGCAATGAGCAGGGACATCTTCAACCAGTTCATCTTTGGGAATGACCTTTATGTTGTTGGGTGTTAGTGTCTACACAGAGGTAAAGTGCAACCGCTGGTTTATTTTTATAAGCAGCAAACCTCTTATCCAAATTGGATTAAAGTGTAGGAAGTAAAGTATTGCTCCTCTCTAGATATGCTAAATCATGTATTGCCCATGGGGTCATAAAGGAAATAAAAAGATATCATTGAATACCATGGGATTTTCTTTCTCTGAGCAATAGCAAACTGGGAATAGGCAAGTGATCTTACATGAAGAGGGAGGTGGGAGAGATAGTTGAACTTTGTCCTGCTTGAATTGCTGGCTGTAGGAGGCAATGAACATGGAGGTTTTAAGTGTGCAAAAAAAGTTAGGTTTTTGTTTATGTATAAATACGAGTTGTATTAGCATAAAAGCTGGTTCACCTTACTCATTCAGAGGCAGCTTTTAATGTATCTGGAGGTATTTCAGTATACCTCTATTAGAAACTTGCTGCTTATGCAAAGTAATCAATTCTTTTTCTCTTGGGTTGTTACCTAAAGTAACCTTTGTTCTGTACCGGAGCTTATACAACACTATTTAAAATATTCCTAAAAAGACATGCTTGAATGTCAGAAATATTTATGTATTAATATATATTAACTTATGTATGGGGCTGTAATATATACTATTAGGCCACTATAAAAACCTGACACTTGGCTTGCAGAGAGCAGGCAGACCTCTGACAGGTATCCCACAGTATGTAGGTCATATGCTTTTATATGTAAATGCTGGAGGTGATATGTTTAGAAAGGGACAGATTTTGTACCTTATATGAAGACTATCTGAAGTTTGAAGTGAGGAGAAAGAACATAGTAAGATAGTACATTTATTAGCAGTGACTTAGAAGATATTCAGGTATGAACTATAGAATTGGAACATTCACATGCAGAGGTGAAGAGAGCAGTGTAGAGGTTATTCAGTGCTTTCTTATTGGAGTTGCAAATGAGCTACAGTCAAAATGGTGAGTGTCAAGAGTGTAATAACAGTGTGGTGCAGAATTTAGGATAAAGCAGAGGGAAACTCTATTGGATAAACTTGGCTCTTGTGCTCCATGACTTCTCTGAGTGAGAAGGTACTTGTCTCATTTTAAGATAGCCACTTGTGCGATGTGGGAGTTGAATTGAAACTGTACTGAATAGTATTAAAACTGTCTCTCTTAAGATACTTTTTTCCCTAGAATGTGCGGGTGTGGAGGACAGGAGCCAACCACTTACAGTTGAATTACTATAACTGAATAGTTTTTCTGTCCTTTTTGTGCTTGCGTATGTGTAATGTTTTCATCGCTGAAAGTGAAGCAAAGATGTGTTACTACTTCTAGAGACTGTTTTGACTTTGAAGAAGTCCATGGCCAAACAACCTGGCTTTGTGGGAACAAGAACTTTCAGGTAATGCAGGTTCAGCTAGTTCTGCTAGAAGGTACCTTGAAAGTTTTGCAAGCAGGGAAGGGAAACTACATCTTGGAAATTAATTCAAATTGGGCCTCCCTTTCTTTATTTAGGGGAAACCATAATACCTGAAGCTCAGTGAGTTGGGAGTTGTGCTGTTCAAAGAACACAGAAATACAGCTAAACACTTCTTTGAGGAAGTGCTTGTGCGTAGCCTGGGCTAATTGAACTTGCAGATACGGTATTTGGCGTGCAGAGTTTTCAAGATCCAAAAATATTCCTGGAGAACTTAAAAATAAGAAATAAACCCTTTCACAATAGCTGTTTCCAGGTACCGGGGAAACTCAAGTTTACTGTCTTGGAAAGAAGCCTGGTGCAACTACATCTGCGTGTTTCTGACTGAGCAGATGGCTTCCATCAGCTTGACCTTTTGGGAAACGAGTGTGTTTTCTTCAGAATGATGCCTTACCTATCAACCTTTCAGTCTTGGATTTTTCTGAATCCAGCATGTCTGATGCTTCAGGCTGTTCTTGAGAAGCCAGGCGAAGGACCATCTGTCCTGCTTTTGCCTGGGATAGAGTTAATTTGCTTCCTGCTAGCTGGTACAGTGCTGTGGTTTTTTTGAATGTAGCCTTTATTTAATGTTGATAACACACTTGTATTTTAGATATTGCTCAGCAGCACTTACCCTGATCGGGGACTTTTCAGTCTCTCATGCTCTGCCAGTGACAGGGACAAAAGAAGCCAGGAGGGAACAGAGATGGGGCACCTGACCCAGACTAGCCAAACAGGTATTCCATACCACAGCGCATCATGCCCAGTGTATAAACTGGGGGGAGTTGGCTGTGAGACACTGATTGTTGCTTGGGGATGGGATGAGCATTGATCAGTGGGTGCATTACTTGTCTTTTTTGGGGTTTATTTCTCTCTTTTTCTGTTGTCTCCCTTTTCATAACAATTACTGTTATATTAGTATTATGCCTTTATTTCAGCTATTGTTCTTATTCAACCCATGGGTTTTATCTTTTTTTCTGGTTCTCCTTGCCATCCCACCAGGGGAAGAGAAATATGTGAGCAGCTGTGTGGTACTTAGTTGCTATCTGGGGTTAAACCACGACACCATCTTAAGAGCAGCTTTAATTCCCAAATGTCTTGGGCAAGAATTGCTGTGAATAAAGTTCTGTAGTATCAGTGCTGAGCTGCTTACTGGGACACATCTCTCTTGTGAAGCTGTTGTAAAGCACAGGGTATGCTTTGCGTCTCACCCTTCAAGTTTTAATCAGCCCAAACAATCTGGTGTGGCTACAGCAAGCTCTTTGCAGTCATTTTTGCCAATTGTTTCATTTTAAGTGAATGTTGAATCAGTCATAGGGGGCTGTGAACAAACATGAAGCTCTCAGCTGGTCTGCAGGACTGCTTGTCATCTACATTTGTCCAGCATTCAATATCCCTTTCCTATTTCATTACGGAATGAGCATCTTAAGAGGCTGTTTCGTACTTAAAGCTCCCAGTCTCTTGCAATTATAACTTGATATCTGGGAAGCCAGCTCCTGTTTTGAGCATCAGGTTGGACTAAATAACCCCTTGAATTACCCTGTGATTCTGTGAAGTCCCTTATGAGGAAAGGGGTTGACTCAATCTCTTGGAAACATACAAGCACGAGACAAGTTGGTAGTCCTGCTGTCCTGTAGGTGTTTCTATATTCCTGCTTGAGACTCCTTCAGCTCATGTAAGGTTAACTATGAAGTATGTTCTCAGTCCAAGGATCAGGAATTTTGCATGCACTCTTCTTGATAGGGTCTGTCCCCTAGGAAGTTGAAAGTACTTAGCTGGTACAGTGCTATAATCCACATGTGCCTACTAAAGAAGAGATCAAACTGAAGACAGAGGGCCAGTTGGGGTTTTTTTTCCAGTCTGCAGGATGGGATACGCATTGATGTTAACATGCTGTCCTTGAGTAGAAGAAAGGCTTCCCTGTTGTACCCAAGATGCAAGCACACAGAGATCCGAGGGTGGAATAGGGCTCTGTAAGAAATGCTCATTAGGTTTGTCTAATAGCAGAGTATGACTTGTCATGGGAAATGCCTCTGCAGTGTGATGATTTGTTGCCTCTGTAACTAGGCTACTGCAGCTTCAGAGACAAATTGCTCCACAGTTGCCTAAGGATCACCATGGCTGTTGAATGACAGACATCTTAGAGTTGGCAAATCCATCTGAAGGAGAATTTGCTGTGTCTTAAGAGCATGAGGTTCTACGCGGGTCTTTTACTCAGCTGCCGTGCAAAGCTAGTAAGCCTCTCTCACCCCTTCCAGAAGTGGTCTGTGTGGAAGAGCTCATAAAGTACCATTTACCCTTCACGTTACAGAAACTTGAGATGCAGAAAAATGTTCTTCTCTGAAAGCTGTTAGCAAACAAAGGTCCATTGTTATAGCTCGGCCCTTACAAGAGTTTTCTTACTTCTTGCCACAAGGCACCACACAGTAGTGTAGGGGATTAGGTCATTTCCTTCCCTCCTCCTCTTCCTGCAGATTATTTGATTAACATTTCTATTGTATACTCTAAATAACATGTTCCTGGCTTCAGGCTGCTTTCCCCTCCACCCCTCAATCTCTTTAAAACACTGTAGTATGACTTTATTAACTGTATAACACGGGAGCTCCTTGCACAGAGATTACATGTGACATAACACAGTGAAAGATTAATGGGGCTGGCAAGTCAGTAATCTTCCTTCTTCTCCCTCTCAGCACCTGGATTAGACTTCTGGAAACCCCCTAATATGTTAATGCTTTGCAACTCATGAAATATTTGTCTTTTTTGGCTTTCATTGGCTTTGATCAGAATTCAGCCATTGACTATGTGGGAAATAGTTTAAGGTGGTGTGTAGTGCATGCTCAGCCTTCAGTATGAAGTGTACAAATGTACTTCCCCTTTGGGACTGTTACAGATCCTTGTCTTCCATGTTTTCTCTCTTCTCAGTGTTTCCTTCAGTATCCACTCCTCAGTACCCTCTTGCGCAGCTATTTCAAGCACTTCTCCTGTGTGTGGTTTTTATTGTGCTTCCTCCTCATTTTGGTAAATAAAATTATCAACAGACATGTTTAAAATGTCCATCTCAAATTCAGCAGTAATATACTGATGAGGTTAGCTCTAGGATGAGGAGCTTGTCATTTGGGCTTCTCAGCTGCCTGCATGCTAGAGGACATAGCATTGCCCTTTGCCCGTATCTGCAAAGCTGCCTTTTTAATTGATACAGCTAGAAATGCATTCCTCTTCAAAGCCCATTTTGAATGTCATGTGAAATCACGTAATTATATCAAACTGTACAGCATCTGCTGTGAGTCAGATAGAAGAACATGACGATACAGCCCTTTATTTCTCTAACAACTTCAAGGAAAGAACCTCCCCTGCAGTTAAGCATCACTTCATGAAATTAGCAGCGATATCTCTGTAACTGAAATGTGTTCATAGCTTCAGATGGAGACTTTCACGTACTTGCAGCAATACCTTCCCTTTTTAATCCTACTGAACTCTTTATTTCAATAGTATCTTGTGGAACTGAGTTTCACATGTTTTATCAGTTTTAAAAAATCTGTTCTAGTATATTTCATTATTAGCTAGGAACTCATGTTACATTTTTCTATACATTATTTATTTTATAGATATTTTGTATTCCCAGGGTGGTGATTTGTTTTGTTTCTTTCTTTCTTTCCAAACAAGAGTTATAATCTTTATTTTTCTTTGCTTTTAATCTGTTCCTGTATGGAAATATTTCTGTGTTTCTAATTTTTTTAATTGCCCTTCCCTATCCCTTACTATTTCTGCTCTCTCTTTTTTTTTTTTTTTTTTTTTTGTTGTGAAAATGGATGACCAGACTGAAATGTGATTATACCAGTGATTTCATATAATGGCACTTTGATATTTTCTAGATTGCTTGTTATCTGTTCCATAATGAAGGCTGAAAAGTTATTTGGGGTTTTTATACTGCCACTGGACATTGTGCTTTTTGGAAAGATGTCTAATTCTTTTTTCTAAGTGGCTAAGGGTACAAACCATCAGAATATGCAGGGAGTTCAACTTCACTGCATTCAACTCCATTTAAGATGCATTTGCTATTAGGCTGTTCAGTTCCCTAATTACATTAGGTTCCTTAGTCGCTAATCATTCTTGAAGTCATGTTAAGTTGGCAAGAAAACAAACTTGTCTCTCCCCCCTCATAAAAGGTAGTTTACTTTCACTATATCATACATGTTGGATCACTTGCATTTTATGCTCTTTCTGGTCAATCTTGAAGTCACATGGGAAGGTGCCTGCCTTTGTGGAGTGCCATTTCTTTTCAAGGGATATCCTCACTTAAAAGCTTGAGCACAGGGAACGGAGTGCAGCCTTAGAACCCAAATTATTCCAATCCTATTGATTCTTAGAGCATATGTAACTTCACCTGATTATTGTGGCAGGTTTGAACTGGTTTTCTTTTCAACATTTTCTTTTTAGAAGGAGGTCTTTTCTGAAGGTCTTGCCTTGAGGCTAAGTGGCATCCGGATTTTAACTAATTTTTGCCTTTCTGTATCAACTGGAACGTTGTCTAATCCAGTGGCTGGTAATCATTTCAAATGACTGCTGTATCCTGCCCTGCTGACTTGTGCTGACTTGTCCCCACCAATATCTAGGTCTTTCCCCTGCTCTGTGGTCATGCCAACCATCTGACACCTGAATTAGGTAATCCCAGCAGAAGAAAAGCTTCTCATTCCAAAGGAAACCTTGGCCATTTGAATAAGAAGGTGTAACATGAGGACTACTGCATGCTTTCAGTTTCTGATTTCCAGAACAGCCCAAGTAGTGTAATGCAGCCCTGAGGTGCAATAGCCTAAATATTATTTAACTAATAGAATGGGCCAATACTGTAATGAGATCATTAAGGATATCATAAGGATATGTCTAGGACCCATGAGTTACTGGGGCTGCTGGAAGCAATATAGTCACCTCAGGGTATAACCTTGCTGAAAGCTGCTTAATCTTGCTGATCTATCTAAATAGAAATAACTCACGTGTAGGCACATCCTTGCTTTGGGCTGCTTGTTCCTGTCTGCATAAATTGCAGCAAATCTGTGGATGGTCCCTAAAGTTAGGAGCTGTAGTTCATGGTTTCAGATTTTTATTTTTTTTTTTACCCCACGTGGATACTTGTTTTCTCCTAGAATATAGATTTATTAAAACTAAGAATTGGGAGTATAGAGAAGCCTGGAGCTCCTTTAAGTGGTCTTGATCAGTAAAAGAAAACACAGCTGCCTTTCAGCCAAACACTTGTGAATTATTATGGTTTTGATTTATGAGTATTCTTTTTCATTTTACACATGATCATGTGTGTGGGCCAAGAAGACACAGAATGTGTGGTCAAGGAGAACGGGAAGTAACAATATTTGCAGCAGCAGAACATGTTTGGGCAAGCACTTGCCTTATTCAGAACATGTTTGGGCAAGCACTTGTGATGTTTGTAGCAGTAGAAAGAACATGTTAGAACATGTCTGGGCAAGCACTTGCCTTATCTGGAAAAACAGTTGCTTATGCAAAGGCACATGAATGGTAACATAATTGGTTGAAAAGGCTTGTGATCAGTAAAGCCATTGGCTGATGATGGCTAGGCAGAATATCATAAAAGCCTGTAAGCTCACTCAATAAACATCTCTGGCTGCACCACAGCTGGAGGCCGTGCCTCATATGCCACACATGTGAACTGACCTGTAGGCCTAGGTGCAATAGTCTGGAAAGACTGACTGGAATACTAATAACAGAACTACAAAGCCTGTCATGCTGATATATGTGTTCTTGGTGTCAACGCTACTTGGCATCATGACATTCCCATTTTTATCAGTTAATTTCTTAAATTGAGTAATTGCTAGGTTTCAGCAGTACACAGACATTTAATGCATAGTTAAAAGATCGCTTCAGAAAGATTTTCTGAAAAAGCTTGGTCTTTTATGCTTCTAAGCCTTTCAGGATCTTGAACTTTTATCTGCAACAGTTTCATGGGGTTTGGATGGTCACGATAAAAAGCCTGTAATTGAACATAAAGACAAAATAATAGGAAAATATTTATTACTATGTCTTCACACCCTGCCCAGTAGGCTTGAATGCTTGAGCACTTCTTGTTCTTGTTTTTGTTGCATTCATGACGTAGGTTCTTGATTCGTCTGAACTTCCTTTTATGCAGTGTAAAATAGTGAATGATCTTACTTGCACATCCCAAGATTTTGGCACTTCATAAAGTTTTGTTTCCTTTCTAGTCTGTACTCCTTCACTTTCCCTCCAATCAATTTATTTCTATGAGATAAATTTCAATTATCTATATCAGAGGTGAAAGAAATACTATTGATTTCTTTTTGCAGCCATTTCAGTAGTTTCTTTATGAAGCGTTATGCTATTAGAAGCTGTAGCAGTACAGCTAAAAAGTAAAATCTCAACAAGACACAAGTTCTGACCCTGTGTACTGTTTCCTTAGCAATAAGATGGAGCACGATCATGACCATATCTCAGAAGTGCTATTTTTGATCTTAGATTCAAACAGTGAAGCTAATAAGAAAGTAAATAACATTCATCCCATGTTGAAGCTGAAGGCAGACATACTGCTCATTTTTTTGTCTCATTCCTTGAATCTCTAGATTTTATTAAATCTTTTTTGATGATGTATACGGGCTATCGACAAGACCCTAAACCTGCATTGTTTTTTTGAGTTTTTTTGGTCAACTTTTGTCTGGAGATTTGCTAACAACCATCTAAGTTGGCATAAGTAGATTAGCAGGAGTTATACAAGATGGTAGATCTCTCAAGCTTTACTCTATGGACCTGTTCTTACCTAGTTTGTGAATAATCTGTTGTCATGTTGTTTTTCTCCTTTCTAGTCCCTATGTGGTGTCTCTTAGAGTTTGTCTATGTGAGAAGTTAGTGTGAAGGCTATAAGTATAAAGTGCAATCGGTATGCCATGCTGTGTCTGTGAGACCATTCAATATAAGCACACTTAATATGAGTTGGCTTATGTGAGATGGATAAGTCTACCTCCTGCTTCGTGCAGAGTGCTTGCAAAGGGAATTAAAATTGAGTGGCTACTGTGCTGAGAATTTTTACCCCTTGTACTACCCACACTCAGAAAAGCCTCACTTTTACTGACAAGCATTCTATTTGGTGTAAACACAGTCAGAAACTAAACTGTTACTGTCACCAGAGCAAGACTAAACACACAAGAAAACAGAGCTGAGAGTATGTCTGTATTGCATGCTAGATTTGTGTGTAAAATTAGAATGGCTGGAGTGAAAGGTTACCATGGGTTTGTTTGGCACCCTGGTTTTTCAGAATGCAGTGTTGTACAGAGCATTGCAGATATTTTGTTGAACAGTAAAATTATTTGAAAAGAACAGGGACAAAAGGAGTAGGTATACTTACCAAAAAATGAAACTGTACACTAGGTGTATAGTAAAATACAGGTACCTGGTAGACACAAAGAGATACACCTGCATAATTTTATTGTGTTTCTAATATTCTCATAACAAACAAAATAGTCATGTCAGAAATTGAAATAGAGTGACTGTTAAATGATTCAATAACACTGCATGTGCTTGAAAGTTAATCAAAAGTATTTGAGTCTGGGTTGACTGTGCAGTTGTATAATCAAGAACCTGCTTACTTTGAAAAGATGTGCCTAATGATTTGTCAGGGATCTGGTGGAGTCTTTGCAATACTGTCCTGGATTCAGCAGTAGCAGTCATTTTTAATTCTTCTTAGTAGCTGGTGCAGTGCTGTGTTTTTGACTTTCAGCCTGGGAGCAGCGCTGATAACACCGATGTTTTCAGTTGCTGCTCAGTAATGTTTACTCTGACCAAGGACTTTCTGAGCCTCATGCTCTGCCAGGGAGGAAGGGAAGCCGGAAGGAAGCAGAGACAGGACACCTGACCCAAACTAGCCTAAAGAATCTTTGCTAATGTGGGTCACGAGCAGCAGGTCCTGCAAGGACCATGCACTACACATCCTTGTGGGAGAACCCAAGGCAGCTCCAGGAATGCCTGGCTGGCATGGGAGCATCCCCATCCCACAGGCAGCTCCCGTGCTGTGTTAGCAGCTCGTCTTTTGCTAATTGTACAAAGCTAATGGGGGAAGGAGCTGGAGGGGGTGGGGGAGAAAGGGTAATGGCCATCAGGCCAGCAATAAACCAAACTTAATGGTCCGTGGGAAGAAATCATGTCCACTTAATACCAGCTTTGGAACTCTAATAGAATAATGGAATACTAAGGGGGGTTTGCTCTATACAGGGGCACAGAGCCCCTGCTGCCCTCCGGACCAGGAATATTGCAGGAGGTGAGCAGAGAAAGCAGAAGCCCTCCCACCACCAGCCAGGAATGGGGGGGGGAAGCAGAAGGAGGGAGGAGCTCCTGCAAGAGCTGGGCACCTTTCTGCTGGTCCAGCTACTGTAAGTGCAGCTTGGAGATGGCTGGAGGGGAATGCTGCTGGAAAACGCCTCGCTGGGGCTTTGCCTGAAGCTGGGGAGTATTCTCTTTTTATTTTCCTTTATTTTAATTATTTTTCTTATTCCTTTTCTTTTCTTTCCCAGTTTTCCCTTTTTTAATGCTCTTTTTTTCTCTATTTTATTTTTACCCATTTCTTTTCCCCCTGGAAAAAAAGGAAACAATTCCCCTACACCAAATGAGGGAGGAAAATCCAACCCAAAGCCCTAACACACCATCCCCAGCACGCCGGCAGCACTACAATCACACCACACAGCATTCCCAATTCCTATCTTCAACATCTCCCATTCAACCTTGCTTTATGCCAGAAAAAAATAGAATGTCAGGATTTTCACTCACCCTGGGATAAAAAGCCAAGCGTATGAATACAGAGGGATGAAGAGGAGGCGCATCCCAAATGGGATGTGATGGGAAAAATACACGTTTTCCAATCAAGCTACACCACCCTAGAGCCAAAAACCAGTAAGAACCAGTGGGGTTTATTAAAGCCCACATCCAGCATCCCAAAACCAGGCTCCATCTCTGGCTACAGGATGTCTTCCCTCAAATGATGCCAACTAACAACCCCACCCTGCATGGAGGCTCCAGAGCTTTTTCCTATGAGAAAATCCCTTTTTTTCCCTTTAAAAATGCCAAGTCGGGGGATAGCTTTTTAAAAATGCCCCTGCTGAGGAGCCAGTCGGAGCTGGAGGATGGGAATGATGGAACAACCCAAGCTGGACCAAGGATGCTAAGGATGCTCCAGATCCATGTGCACAGCAGGGAAAAAAAGCACCAAGCATGACCTACTCAATTCCAAGATTTTCCCTGCAATTCAGGCTATCCATATGGAAAACTCAGCTGGGGTCATGGGCACAAGCTGCTTTCATCCCCCTTCCAAAGCAAAACAAGGAGTGAGTGGCCGTTCACCTAAATAAACAGCTATTTTAGGATGGGGATATCATGTCACCAACCAGTTCCCTTGGTTTCATGTGACATCGACCCAGCATCTCTAAAATAAACAGGCAACTGCTCTGGGTCTTAAAGGGAATACAAATATGGATGTTAAATATAAGAACACAGGCACCCAAATAATTGATATTAACTTCGATTACAAGTTCCAGGAGGCAGGGACCATTTGCTGTATGGATCATGGAATGGTTTGGGTTGGAAGGGACCTTAAAGCTCATCCAATTCCAACCCCTGCCACGGGCAGTGACACCATCCACTAGAGCAGGTTGCTCCAAGCCCCGTCCATCCTGGCCACATGCTTGGAGTTTTCTTACTCAAAGTGGTGGTGAAGATGTGATGCTCCATGTGCCAAAACAGAACAAAATTTGGGGAAAATTATTCTGCAATGATTTTTTTTCTCTTATTACCACCTGCAATGAGCCCAACACAGATATTTGCTTTTTGGGGACAAAATTCTCTGATTTAGGGTTATTTCCCCTTGCAGCTTATTACTTCTACATAAATAAATTGAAATAAATTCATATTACATATATAATATTAAAAATTCAAAGAATTTTCCTAATATAGACCAATCTCTTGACTGAAAACGATAATTTATCAGCTGGAAAAATTACTTCCACCTCTCAGGGAAGACAAACACCACTTTGTGCAGCTAAAAGACACTCATAGCAAGTCACAACATTATATTTGACGCTATTCCTTTAGCTTTAGGGAACTCACCTCTGCGTTCTTTACTTTCCTCACTTGCAAAATGGGATGCAAAGTTTGGAATTCATGTTGTGACCCAAAAAACCAGCACCAGGGCAAGGATTTATCCAGGAATCAGAGCACCCGCGAAGCCCATACACTAGAACGCTGGCAGGAAGCGTGCTAGTAGCACGCACGTGGTTCCAAGCCCTGGTTTTCCCTGGAAATCAATGTCATAAGGCACGCTGGGATGCTTAACTCACACTGGAAAAGTTATTTGCATTTAGTTGAGTATCATCAGCTTGCAGAGGGTGATTTTCCTCCCACGACAGGGAAGCTGACGCCTGCCCTCACTTGCAGCTCTCTCTTGCTTGATAATGTCCTATTATAAATCAATCAATTGATACTTTTCTATTATAAATCAATCAACCCATACTTTTCTATTCGAAATCAATCCATCAATAGGGTTCTTTTTATGATAAGGCGATTCAAATTAAACTGAATTGAATTAGATTTAGGTTCAATCACCACCGGGCTAACTGACACCATGCGCACACCCCCCTCAAAAGCAGGTATTTATAGCCGGCGTGTCTCATCCCCACTGCCCTCAGCCCCAGCAATTAATTAAATTAGCACAAAGAGGAGCTTGTTGAGGGCTCCAGCCTCCCGAATTCGAGCCGGCGAACAGGAAACAAAGGGTTGGATTCTGTCTGGTTGGCTGAAGGGTGCTGTGTGTCCCGGACGGGTGCTGGAGCAGGGCCAGTGGTGCTCCATACACACACACAGCATGGCAGCGATGACATCGGGTTCGAAAAGAGCCCTAGGGGGCTTTTTTTTGCCATAGGGGGATGTGGCGTGCGTAGGGTCAGCCAGAAACTGGGCTGGTCAGGTTGGGTAATAGGGTTTTGCTAAAGGGGTTTTGCTAAGGAGGTTTTGCTAAGGGGGGGGTTCCTAAAGGGGTTTTGCTAAAGGGGTTTTATTAAGAGGGTTTTGCTAATGGGGGTTTGCTAAAGGGGATGTTGCTAAGTAGGTTTTGCTAAGGGGGGGGTTCCTAAAGGGGTTTTGCTAAAGGGGTTTCATTAAGAGGGTTTTGCTAATGGGGGTTTGCTAAAGGGGATGTTGCTAAGGGTTTTGCCAATCCCACCTAGGGGGCTATTCTCAGCCCCATCATTCCCAGATTTAGGCTCAGTGTGCCCAAACTGGAGGCCAGGATGCTAATTTGGTCCCATTTCAGCCACTTTTGGTGCTGCTCTATCATGACCTGGCAACTGAAGAAGAGGGGTGGGGGGGGCAGGGAACTAAACCCCTAAGCCCTCCTCAACTCATCACAGAAGTGCACCAGCACTTAGGCACTGAACTCCTCTCTGAGCACAATTAATTCAGGGTGAAAAAGATCCCACAGGGATAACAGCACTGGGAATTTCTCTGCTTTCCCCCCGTTGAGCCAAATCCCAACATAAATAGTTGCAGGGGAAAATAACCCTATCTGATGTCTGTACCTTGAGATAACCTTGGCCACTTTCCAGGTGCTCTGCTATTAAAGATGCTAGGTAAGGGGTAATGATTTAGTGCGGTGTAGGGTGGGATTAAATGGAAAAGGTTATGTTAAATAGAGGGAAAAACTTCCTGACAGAAAAGGTGGCTCTCAGGATGAAGAGAAAATATGGAAATGATCAGAGTCAGTAAAAGTGACCTGTGCAACAGCGGGATGGAGGGGATCAGGTTTGTATGGGGGAAAACAGTGGGAATGGGAACACACCCATGATGGGGACTGGTTTGGGATTAGTCACATCCAAAAGCTGCAGGAGCATCCCTAAAAATGGATGAGCATCCCCAAAACTGCCCCAGCATCCCTCAAAAGGGATAAGCATCCTTAAAAGTGGATGAGCATCACTAAAAGTGCACCAGCATCCCTAAAATTGCATCCGTAGCATTGCATGATCATCCTTCACATGGCACCAGCACCCCAAAAATTGGACCAGCATACAGAAAACTGCATGAGCATCCCTGTTAAGTGGATGAGCACCACTAAAGTTGCACCAGCATCCCTAAAATTGCACCAGCATCCCTAAAAATTGCACCAGCAACCCCCAAACTGCATGAGCATCCCTAAAACTGTGCTAGGATTCCTGGGACAAGGTGGAAAAGTGGGAAGAGAGGAGGTTTAATTATCATTAGGAGCATGGCAGTTCTCAGATGAAGCTTCATTCAGCCAAGCATCCCCCAGGGAGCGAGCAGGGCCCCACTAACAAAGGGGAGAAGATCAAAGAATTCCCTAGCCCCTATCCCAGGAAAAGCAATGGATAAGGAGGGAAGTCATGCAGCTCCTGGAATACTGAAATAAAAAGCATTTTCCTTTAATTGTGCAAATAAAGCAGGTTCCTCATCCTGATATTCACCATCAGCTTTAAAACCCATCCAGGCTACTTAAACTAAGGGAGGGGCATGCTCCAGCCTGTTCCTGGGAATTAAGTCAGGACTAAACTTTGAGCCAGCTTAAATTCAAGGAAGACTCTAATTTATTTTCCCCATCTTATTATGTGCTGGATCCTTATAGGTTAATAAACCATCAATGTAATTTATTATTCCTTTTGTGTTGTTATTTTATTTAGCTATTAATAATTATTTGCCATTGAATTATTAATTATTATTAAGGTTCTTCTTTGCCACCACACTGACACAGCACCCAATTTGCTGACAAAATGCCCCATTTCATTGTTTTAATGGCAATTACTTAATTGCCAAGAGATAAGAGCTGTTAGATCTGGCACTGAGATATAAAGAAACCAATCCCTGCACGTAAAGGCATTAAAAGACCTTTCCGGGCATAAATGGGATCCCATAAATGGGATTTTCTTCGGCTTGAGCTAATAAATAATCATAAAAACTTAATTTTTTAGTCTTTTTTAACTCCTCTAGTGAAGTTGAGGAACTCAGAATATGGATTTTGGGGTGGTTTTTAGTGATTTTATCTCAATTGGGTGATCCATTAGGAGGAGCAAGGTCAGGGCGGATGGGATGGAGAGCGTGGGATGTAAAATGCCTCTGGAAGGGAGACCCCAACCTGCCATCTCTTATAAATGCTTATTCAAATATAATTAATATTAATAATTATTAAGATATTTAATTATAATTATTAATAATAATTTATTGTTATTATTAACTGATCAAGGGGCTAATAAAATATATGATCCAGAGAGAGTTCAACTCATCGACCCCATTCACCAGGCATCTTCCCTTTGGAAAGAGGCAGTGGAAAGATGGTGGAATATAAGGTGAAAAATAGTGAAAATAGGGCAAAATACCCGAAAATGAAGCAGGTGAAAGGCTTTTTATCTGGGATAGGCACCAAGCTCTCCAAAGTGCATCCTGGCTGTTCTCAGCATCACCACTGGCAACAGGCAGCAGGATTCGGATGGAGAAATGAGCTTGGAACAATAAATTCCCTTTTAAATTTATTGCTCCAGAGCATTATGGATGTCTGAAGTAGTTTACATCCACCATCAAGGTGGGAATTTGCTCAGGGATAAGGGAGCTTGGAATTGCTGCTCTAAAACTTGCCTTGGAAGCTTCAAGTAGCGTTTAAGAAAACATTGGAAGGGCTTTATAAAGCCATAAAGCGCTTCCCACATACCTAGGAGTGATCCATCTGGGAAAGGCTCATCCTGCCCCTGCCAAATAATCCAAGGAATAACGCTGCTGATCAGATAATGGGAAATGAAGCCACTGCAATTAAACATTCTCCTTTTTTTCTGAATTATATGGAAAAGTTTGGGCTTGCTGCTTACTTGCGGTGGGATTTGGGCACCATGGGAGAGAGGGAGCATCGGTGATCCCACCAGTGACCTGGAGCAGCCATCTCTGGGGATCTGGCAGCTGTGCCGCCAGAGCTGGCTGCCAGAAAGAGGGAAAAGAGGGAAAAAAGGGGAAAAGAGAAAAAGAGCAAAAGGGAAAAAGAAAACTAAAAACAAAATAAAGGAAAGGGAGGAGAAGGAGGAGAGAAAGGAATAGGGAAAGGAATAGGGAAAGGAAGGGGGAAAGAGGGAAAAAAGCAAAGGGGAAGAAAAGAGGAAAGGGAAAGAGAAGGGGAAAGAAAAAGGGAAAAGGAAATGGAAAGGGAAAAAGGAGGAGGAAGGAAGAAAGAGGGAAGGGAGAAAAAAAGGGAAAGGAAGAGGAGGAGGAACAGGAGGAAGAGAAGGAGAGAAAGAGAAGGGGAAAAGAAAAGGAAAAAAGGCAAAAGGAAAAAATAGAAAAAGGCAAAAAAGGGAGAGAGAAAGAAAGAGAGAAAAAAAGAAAAAAGGGGGAAAGGATAAAATGGGAATAAATGGGAGAAGACGAAAAAGTAAAACAGGGAAAAAAGGAAACAATGGAAAGAAGGGGGAAAAAAGGGAAGGGAGAAAAGGAAGAAAGGAAAAAAGGTGGGAAAATGGGAGAAAAAAGAGGAAGAGGGGGGGAAATTGGTGGGAAAAGGGAAAAAAAAATGCAGCTTTTCCCATCAAAAGAAAATTCCAGGAGGGGATTCAAGCTCTAAAGCAAGTCCAAAGCCCAAGCTGAGCACCTCCCAGGTCCCACCGCCACTGGCATCATCCGGTTTCCTGATAGGGGGACAACGGGATTTTCAGGCTCCAAATCCCATTTGCAACCACATCCTCGACAAAATCAAACATCCAGGTGAAATTAAATAGGAACCTCTCAAAGCAGCCCAAAATTAGGATTATTTTTAACTGGCTTTATGGGATTTATTGATGGGAGAAATCCAGCCGGCACAGCCAGGGAGAAGGAAAAGCCAGCCCAAAAAATGTGGTTTTGGTTAGAACTTATTCCATCGTTTTTCCAACACCTTATTAAAGTTGAAAGCACCACGGAGAACATTACTGGAGTTTGGTTTTCCTCATCTATCCAGTAGGATTTCATGGCAGCTTGCAAAACTCTCCTCCACCTGCACCAAAATAATCTGTGTTTTTGGGGTTCTGCATCCCTAAACTTGAATTTTGATGGTCTTTTGGTGGGGCTGCCTAGATAGGGTTGGGATTTGCCTACCTGGATTATGCATGGCGTGGGATGGGATGCTGGATGATGGTTGAAGGATGGAAAGTAAAAGCAAAGCTTGGTATAATGACAATAAAATTAAAAAGATGATTTAAAATTCTATAAAATAGAATAAAAAAATCAAATTAAAAATTAAATTTAAATTATATTTAAAGTAAAATTAATGGAAAATAAAGGCTAAAATTAATAATAAATTAAAAAAAATTATTAAAAATAAATAAATAAAACTTTGACGGTCATGGAATATTATTTCTAGTTGAAACAGCCCCTAAACTGGAGTTATGGATAAGCCTCATCCTCTTCCCGAGCCCTCCTTCCCCACCCGACCCCTTGTTCCTCCAGCATCGGTCCCTCAGAACATCTGCATCTCATTATCCGCACGGAGCATCCCGCTCAAGCAGCACCAACTGATCAAAAAAGCTCTCTTGGCCTCTTAAGCAAGAAGGAAAACCCAAAATCAGGCACCAGAAGCTCACAAATACTTAATAAACACTAATTTAAATCGAGGTATGGAATAACAAGGGGGTGTTTTCCCTTTTGGAATAGGGAATACCAAAGAAATAAGATCAAACTGGGGAGGGGAGAAGAGCCGAGGCCAAATTCTCATCTTATTTATACAGCTGCAAATCACAGCTGGGCACAGGCGACCTCATCCCGCCTGGATCACGACTCCATCCCTCTCCAGAGGGGTTGGTTTTCCCATAGGGATTACCTGGAGCATCCCATCAGCCCTTGCAAAGCTGGAGGTGGGGACAAAACTGGGGCTAAATTTAATCAAGGATTAATTCCCATCCCTCCATCCATTCCCATCCTGTTTTGAGCAGACATCTTAATGATCCAACTAAAACCACCAGGAAATCATTCATTTTATTCCTAATTTGAGGCATTTGTTAATATCCCTCTTTGGTGATGGCAAAAATTATTTGGGAATAAAGTTATCTGACAGTGTGGGGGAGATGAAATTCCACTGAGAATTGTCTGGATCCAGCAAATTATCCTCCTAACACACCAATAAAGCAGCTTTCCACAATAAGGATGAAGGAGAACTGGTGATGGGATGCTGAGATGTATTCGGGATAGCCTAAAATAAAGAAGGTATTGATGCTCAGTCCGGCTTTCCCACCAGGGTCATGAATGTCAGATCTTCCCTAATTTATCCCTAATTGTGCCAAAAGTTTCCTCTTGCTGTCCAAATTCGGGACTTCTGCCCAGCATCCCAGGTTATTTTTCTCTATGTCCTCAGGAAATATTTCTGTGTATCCATCACACCTCAAAAGTAGAGTAGAACTGGGATGCGGATGGTACCTGGAGTAGCAGTCCAGCCCCTGCATCACTAGGGATGAGGATGGATGGGTGAAGGATGCTCTTCCCGGTGGGACCATGCAACTATTTAAGTCTCTTGGGAGGAAAATATCCCTGTGATCACTTGGAGGCATACGGATGCTGTCAGTCAACTTGAAAATAACCATGAAGTAATTCCAAAGTTCACTGGAAAAGCCAAAATCTCTCAAAATCCAGAGCTTCCCCATTTCAGGGAGGTGTTTTATGCCTGAATTGGGAAAAAAGGTTATTCCCTGATGCTTCAGTGGGATAAAGTCCTCTCCTTCCAACACAACTTTCTGTGCTTACTCTAAAAACAGGAGATTTCCTTTAAGAAATGTAAGAATTTCCTTTAGAAGAAAGATATTTCCTTAAAAAAAAAGGTGATTTCCTCAAAATAAAAAGGGAGTTTTCCTTAAAAAATATTTTCCTAAGAAAAAGGTAATTTCCTTTTAAAAAAAGTGTTTTCCTTAAAAAAGAGAAGTTTCTTGGAAAAAAAACCATTCTTAAGAAAAAGATTTACTTAAAAAATTAATTTCCTTTAAAGTAAAATTTCTGTTAGAGAATATTAATTCCTTAAAAAAAAGAAATTCCTTATAAAAGGAGAGATTTCCTAAAAAAAAAAAAAATCCTTAATAAAACTGAAGTTTCCTTAAAAAAAAGATATTTCCTAAAAAAAAAAAAAAAAGTATTTTCTTAAAAAAGGGTGAGATTTCCTTCAAAAAATGAAATTTTCTCAAAAAAAAAAAAAGAGGGATTTCTCTTCCCAAAATGATGGAGGGAAAAGGAAAAATGTTCCTGCAAGTTGAGTATCACTTTCTTCCCCTTCTTTCCTCCACCCCATGCTATCAAAGGGTGTTTCATGTTATGCATTATCTATATTATAGATACCGACTGTTTTATATATATAACATTAAAACCAAGGGGGTTATGGTCCCCCTGATGTTGATTTGGGGGTGCCAGGGCTACAGACTGCCTTAAAGAGGAGGCTTTGGGGGTGCTGGGAGCACAACATCCCCTTCCCGCTGCCACCAGCACCCCTATTAACCTCTCCCATAATTAGCTTCGAGCAATTAACTTTTGCCCCTAATGAAGGAATCTCGGCACAGGGAGCTCCATAAAAGAGGAGGGAGGGAAAAAAGGGAATAGGAGGGAATCCCGATCCCATCATCTGTCTGGATGGATTAAACCTCAGAAATAAGTGTTCTTTTTTAACCCAAAATCCAGTAAACTCACCCAAATCCCTCTCTCTGAAAACAACCCCCAACACATCACACCCCAAAAGTTTGGGGATGGTTTTACAACAGCCCTTTTTCCCCACGATGGGAAGATGCCAAATCCACCGAGTCAGCATTTTTAGAGGCACAACACCCGAGAAGTTCCACTGGAGCCAGTTTTTGCCCCTCAAAACCTTTTAGGTAAAATAAGTCTAAAAAAGGAAAATTAAGTGAAATGAAGCCGTTTCCCTATTTTCTGCCTCTCCTCGACAGACAGCTGCCCCCGCATCCCGGCCAAAAATAATCCATCCCCCCCCTTTTCCCTTAATCTAATCTCCCCGGCTGGGAGTTTGAAAATATCCTGCTGGGTTTAGGGTTTCCCGTTACCGAGATAGCGGGGAAAAAAGATCCTTAGGAGCAAGAAAAACCGGGAAGAGCCCAAACAAAGAGCCAGAGCCCAAACTGCGCTTCGACGCCCAGGCAAGGACCGGGATGAAGAGGGAAAGGGGGGGACATGGATCCCATGGCGAAACTTCCCGAGCTGCGCGATGCCGCCGGCGGAGCCACCCTCCTGCGAGTGTGAATGTGCTAAAATAATTCAGAAATGAATGAAAAATGGGAATTCTGATTCATAAAGGTGGGTAAGGACCCCCCCCCAATATCACTGCCAACTGCTAACAGGGGGGTTTAGTGATTGTCAATCCCTGTGTGCACGGGAGGGATGCGCCAGGGGGGTCCCATGGAGCTGTCCCAAGTGAATGGGGTGCACCAGTGGAGTGGGGTGATCCCCACGAGCAGTGGTAGCCTTTGACACGCTGGTGAGGGCAACATTCCAGTGCTGCCATCAAGCCCAAATGGAGCCCTGAGAGGCCCCCCACCCCAATGGGTGCCCTGTGGGTGCTGATGGGGGGCACCCTAAGGTAAAGGAGCGCAAAGCTGGGGAGCTGTGGACAAAGCAGCATCCCCTGCCCCAGCCCCATTGGCACGGGGACGGGGGGGCAACTTTCCAGCTGCAATACGAAATGATCCCGAGGGGGTTAAAACACCCCCGGGCGGTTGCAACCGGTTGGGGGGTTTACAACCCCTCGGGGGCCTTGCT
>JANHGB010000661.1:0-25607 GCA_026283785.1 Coracopsis vasa | reverse complement strand
TTGCCCTACTTAAAGGTACATTAAAGCTGCGTCTGCAATAATACTATTTACAGAGTAAATTCATTCCTTCTCATTCCTGCCCCTCTGACCGCTTCAAATGCAAGAACAACCGCTGCATCCCCAACCGCTGGCTCTGCGATGGGGACAACGACTGCGGGAACAACGAGGATGAGTCCAACTCCACGTGCTCGGGTGAGGAGCCTGCCTCATCCTTAGGGAACAGCGGGAGAGCTCACGGATGTGCTGATCCACAGCCCTCATTGAACACAGTGTGGTCTCTGCATGCTGCCCACCTTGCAGCCAGTTTTGCCTCGCAGCGGGGTTTGTTCCCACCTTTCCCCTTGCAAAGCTCCTAAAGCTCTGTCTCTTTTCCCTGGACCAGCTCGGACCTGCTCCCCCAACCAGTTCTCCTGTGCCAGCGGTCGCTGCATCCCCATCTCCTGGACGTGTGACCTGGATGATGACTGTGGGGACCGCTCCGATGAGTCCGCCTCGTGCGGTGAGCATCCTTTAGGGATGCGAGGGCTGGGATGCAGGGTGTCTCACACACACACACACACACACACACTGATGGTGCTTCTGCCTCCTCCGCAGCCTACCCGACCTGCTTCCCCTTAACTCAGTTCACCTGCAACAACGGGCGCTGCATCAACATCAACTGGCGGTGTGATAACGGTGAGGAACCAGAGCCCCACTGCGGCCAAGGGCACGGCGAGACCAGACGCAGGGGTGCGAGCCCTGGTCCTTGCAGGGGCCATTTGAACAGCAGAGCCCATGCCCTGGGGGCAGGAGGCATTAACTGAAGCTGGAACCGCATCCCACATCCATGCTCGTTTTCCTTGGCTGCCCTTGGGTGCCGCAGGCGCAGCCTGGCAGGGATCATTGCAGCAGATCCTGGTGTTCTTTGTGAAGTGGCCAGGGCTCTGCCCCAGTGTTTGGGATGAGCGTGGAGCAGCCTGTGCTGCTCAGCCAGAGCCTGCAGCCCCAGGGAAGGCAGGAGATGTCTCCCAGTGAGCTCACATCTGGCCTCACATCTGCTTCCAAGGCCAGGCTGGGAGGGAGGGTTTGCCCCGAGGCTGCTTTCCCTCCCCACTGGTTTATTCCAGAGCTCTGCATCCTTAGGTTTAATTGATGGCTTCAGAGCAGGCGAGAACCATTCAGAGCTGCTGGTGCTGGGGGTCAGCAGGGGCAGCCCCAGCTCTGAGCCCCCCCAGGGACCCACCAGTGCTGGCAGCCATAGGAACCAATGCATGGAGCATCCCACTGGGCACCTGCGTCTGCTCTCGCCTGCCCGGGCCGCTCGGGTGCCTGTGCAGCCCCTCTGTGTGTGTCCCTCTTCCATGTCAGTGTTCACGTCCCGGTGTCAGCGCTGGTTTGGGGCCCCCCCTCTGTGCGTGTGCTGTTGGTGTTCCCTTTGTCACTGTGCCCACTCTCCTGTCTTGGTTGGTTCTGTGTTTCAGAAAAAGATTGTGGGGATGGCTCTGACGAAAAGAACTGTCCAAAGCCTACCGGTTAGTGCATAGATCAACATGCACCAGACCCCCCCAACCTGGCCCCAAGCAACCCCCAAACCTGCCCCGTCCAGGGGCTGCTGCTCCAGACACTGGTGATGCCCCTGTGCTGGGTACCAGGGAGCAAAGCTGCAGGAGCTGGGGATGGTGAAGCTACAACAGCATCACCAATGCCACCATCCCCGTGCCCATCATGAGCTCCCTTGGGCAGGGGAAACAGAGGCAGTGGGAGGCAAAGGCCCTTTCCCAAGCCCATGCAAGGCATCTTCCATGGAGCAGAGCCCCAATAAGCCAGGCCAGTCCCTTGCCTTGTGCAGGGCAGGCAGAGGGGCTGCATTGCCATTGTCCAGCACTATCAGACTAAAGCTCCCTCTGCCCATCAGTGGGCGATGGGGGTTCCTCCAGGCAAGAGAAACCCCCTCAATTGGCCATTCCAGCCCAAGCTCCCCATGGATGCGCTCCATACAGGAGTGCACCATCACCCAGCTCCGCTCCCCTGTGGAGCAGAGCCGTCCCCTTGCTGCTGGTGCCCCCCCAGGTACATGGCTGATCTATGCAGTTTCTGTGTCTCATTTTCTATGTGCTTTGTTGGTGCTGTGGTGGGAGGCGGGGGGCCGGGACCTCTCTGATGGTGGTCCAGCGCCGAGGGGCTGCCCATCACCCCATGTCCTGTCTGTCGGTGTGGTCCATCCCCATCCCTGCTGTTCCCCCCCTTCTCCTGGCTGCCTCCTGGGGCAGGGGGGGGTCTCTGCCTTCCTCCCTCCTGCTGTGCCTCCACCAACCCTCCCTCCTGGGCACCCTCTGAGCCCATTCCTGCTCCCTTTTCCCTCTCCAGACAATGACTGCGGGGATAACAGCGACGAGGCGGGCTGCAGCCACTCCTGCTCCAGCAACCAGTTCAAGTGCAACAGCGGGCGCTGCATCCCCGTGCACTGGACCTGCGATGGGGACAACGATTGTGGGGACTACAGCGACGAGACTCACGCCAACTGCACCAACCAGGGTGAGTCCCATGGGCATGGACCAGGTGGAGCATCAGCTCTGCTGTCATCCTGCCTAAGCACTTGCAGGGGAATAGTGCAGCATCCTCTGCCCACCTGGGTATCACACTCCTGCATCTCTGGGTGCCCCCAACCCTTTCAATGCCTCCCCCTCCCCTCCAGTTTCCAGCTGCTGGGGGCAAAAGCAGTGACTGGGTGTATGTGTCCCCCCCATAGCCACGCGCCCGCCCGGGGGGTGCCACACTGATGAGTTCCAGTGCCGGCTGGACGGGCTCTGCATCCCCATGCGCTGGCGTTGCGATGGCGACACGGACTGCATGGACTCCAGTGATGAGAAGAACTGCGAGGGGGTCACCCATGCCTGCGACCCCAATGTCAAGTTTGGTTGCAAGGACTCAGGTGAGGGCACATGGGATGGGGGGAAATCACTGCCCTTGCCTGGGCCGGGCTCAATGGGGACAGGGGCAGCGGTGGAGGGACACCAGCTCAGGATGCTTTCTCTTCATCAGGGACTGCAGTGATGGGACAAGGGGTGATGGGTTTAATCTGAAATAGGGAAAGTTCAGGTTGGAGATAAGGAGGAAGTTCTGTACTGTGAGGGTGGTGAGGCACTGGTGCACAGTTGGCCCAGAGAAGTGATAAGTGCTCCATCCCTGTCAGTGTTCAAGGCCAGGTTGGATGGGGCTTGGAGCAACTTGGTCTAGTGTGAGGTGTCCCTACCCATGGCAGGGGTTTGAAACTGGATGAGCTTTAAGGCCCTTTCTAACCCAAACCATTCTGTGGTTCTAAACAACCCCATCCCTGTGCCCGTGCCCTTGGCAGCCCGCTGCATCAGCAAGGCCTGGGTCTGCGATGGGGACAGCGACTGCGAGGACAACTCGGACGAGGAGAACTGCGAGTCGCTGGTGTGCAAACCCCCCTCCCATACCTGCGCCAACACCACCTCCATCTGCCTGCCCCCCGAGAAGCTCTGCGACGGCTCCGACGACTGCGGCGACGGCTCCGATGAGGGCGAGCTCTGCGGTGAGTGGGTGCGGAGCCGGGCGCTGAGCACTGGGGCTCCCCAGCAGGGACCTGACGAGCGCATCCTCCCCCCATAGACCAGTGCTCCCTCAACAACGGCGGCTGCAGCCACAACTGCACCGTGGCCCCCGGTGAGGGCATCGTCTGCTCCTGCCCGCTGGGGATGGAGCTGGGCTCGGACAACAAGACCTGCCAGATCCAGAGCTACTGTGCCAAGCACCTCAAGTGCAGCCAGAAGTGCGAGCAGGACAAGTACAACGTCAAGTGCTCCTGCTACGAGGGCTGGATGCTGGAGCCTGATGGAGAGAGCTGCCGCAGCCTGGGTGCGTGCAGGGGGGATGCAGGGCATGGGGGTGTCCTCCCCTTGCTCTTGAAGGCAGCAGCATCAGGCCCTGGGGGAGAGCAGAGCCCTCGCTGTCCCCCCCTGGCACGAGCATCCCTTTACTGTGCAGGGCAGTAGATGGAGCTGGGGCCAGGAGACAGGGTCCGTCCCCTGCTTCTGACCCTTCCCTGCTCCCCCCAGACCCCTTCAAGCCGTTCATCATCTTCTCAAACCGCCACGAGATCCGCAGGATTGACCTGCACCGGGGTGATTACAGCGTCCTGGTCCCCGGGCTGCGCAACACCATCGCCTTGGACTTCCACCTCAACCAGAGCTCGCTGTACTGGACCGACGTGGTGGAGGACAAGATCTACAGGGGAAAGCTGCTTGAGAATGGGGGTGCGTAGCTGTGGCGGCATGGAGGAGGCTGGTGTGGACCAGATGGATGGGAAGGCAGGGATGCAGGTTGGGATCGGGCCCTGTTCGTGGCTCCTTGGCACCCTGCAGTGGTGCAGCTACTGGAGTCCATAGCCCCTGTAGTGATCCTGCTCTGCTCTCTAAAGCTGCTCATTATGTAGGAGTTAATTAGAATTCCCAGCACTTCCCTAATGGTAATTGCAGCCCAGCAGCTGGGAGCACAAAGCCAGGCCCCCTCCCCATCAGTGCTGCAGAGCAATGGGAGGGGATGCCCGCACTGGGGCAGTGAGAGCCCAACCAGGACCACGGACGTGGGGCTGAGCCCTTTGGGGATCAGGACCCATTTGAGGATGAAGCAGACCCCCATGGAGCTGTTCAGGAGTGGGGTGTGACAGTGGTGGGGGAAGAGGCACCAGCCTGATCCTGCCCGGTGCTGTGCCCCACAGCTCTGACCAGCTTCGAGGTGGTCATACAGTACGGGCTGGCCACCCCCGAGGGGCTGGCTGTGGACTGGATCGCCGGCAACATCTACTGGGTGGAAAGCAACCTGGACCAGATCGAGGTGGCCAAGCTGGATGGCACCATGCGAACCACGCTGCTGGCTGGGGACATCGAGCATCCCCGCGCCATCGCCCTGGACCCTCGCTACGGGTAAGGCAGGAGCGGACATCGGTCCCCAGGGCAAGCATCCTTATGGTGTGTGAGGCCAGGCGTGGGCACACATCCCACTGCAGGCTCGGGAGCAGAGCTCGTCCCTGTGCTGACAATCCCTGCTCGCTGTTCCTGCAGGATCCTGTTCTGGACAGACTGGGATGCCAGCCTGCCCCGCATCGAGGCTGCCTCCATGAGCGGCGCGGGCCGGCGCACCATCCACAAGGAGACGGGCTCTGGAGGGTGGCCCAATGGGCTCACTGTGGACTACCTGGAGAAGCGCATCCTCTGGATTGACGCCAGGTAGGAGCAGGGCACTGCCCCACAGCTCCCATCCCCTCTGGGACCCAGCCCTGCCACCTCCTTCCCCATTGCTCCTGTGTTGTGCTGCCATTTGACTGCTGGGCTGGGAGCAGAAGGCTTTGCTCTGTGGGGTCTGTTTGTGTCTGCAGCACGTCCCAGCCTTTGCTGTGGGTTTTGTCCTCTGCGGGGGCTCTCATCCCTGGTGTAAATCCTCCTCCTCCGCAGCAGCATTAAACAGAGCAGAGGAGGCGGCTGCTTCAACCCATTGGGGTTACAGACCTGTGCTTGGCTCTGCTGTGCACAGGTCGGACGCCATCTACTCAGCCCTATACGATGGGACGGGGCACATTGAGGTGCTGCGGGGACACGAGTACCTGTCGCATCCCTTTGCTGTCACCCTGTACGGAGGGGAGGTCTACTGGACCGACTGGCGCACCAACACGCTGGCCAAGGCCAACAAGTGGACGGGGCACAACGTGACGGTGGTGCAGAGGACCAACACACAGCCTTTCGACCTGCAGGTCTATCACCCCTCCCGGCAGCCCCTGGGTGAGCCCTGGGGGGGGCACAGGCAATGGGATGGGCTGTGGGGAGAGCGGGGAGAGCAAAAGGGGTGTTCTGGGGTGGTGATGCTGAGCGGTCCCAGCTCCTCAATGGGGCAGGCTGAGGTTTGGGAGGTCTGCAGCTCTTTAGGGCCCCATGGAATAGGGACATTGCCCCATGGAATAGGGACATTGCCCCATGGAATAGGGACATCGCTGAGTCTTACCCCCTTTGCAGCTCCCAATCCCTGTGAAGCCAATGGGGGCAAAGGGCCGTGTTCCCACCTCTGCCTCATCAACTACAACCGCACGCTGTCCTGTGCCTGTCCCCACCTCATGAAGCTGGACAAGGACAACGTCACCTGCTATGGTAAGGGTCTGTCCAGGCCACCATAGGGTGAGGAGGGGGTGTGGGTGCTTTGGAGCTGGCTCTTCAGACCAGGTCCCACGACCACCCCTCTTGTTGTCCTCCCCAGAGTTTAAGAAGTTCCTGCTGTACGCGCGGCAGATGGAGATCCGCGGCGTGGACATCGACAACCCCTATTACAACTACATCATCTCCTTCACGGTGCCTGACATCGACAACGTCACCGTGGTGGACTACGATGCTCTGGAGCAGCGCATTTACTGGTCTGATGTCCGCACCCAGACCATCAAGAGGGCCTTCATCAACGGCACCGGTGTGGAGACCGTCGTCTCTGCGGGTGGGTGCGGACGAGCATCACCCCATCAGTGCAGGGCAGAGGCTTTGGCTCCATGAGATCGGCCCTTCCTCTTCATCTGAGCAGCATCCCAGCCCCATCCTCACTGCTAACGAGTCTCCTTCCTCTGTTCCCTTTCAGACCTGCCCAATGCCCATGGCCTCTCCGTGGACTGGGTTTCCAGAAACCTCTTCTGGACCAGCTATGATGCCAACAAGAAGCAGATCAACGTGGCCCGGCTGGATGGCTCCTTCAAGAACGCAGTGATCCAGGGGCTGGACAAGCCTCATTGCCTGGTGGTTCACCCCCTCCAGGGGTAAGTGATGCTGCAGACTTGGGGGGGGGGTGTCAAGCCAGGGCTGTGGGAGCAGGAGGAGGTGTATGTGCAGGCACACGTGTGCACACGCGTGTGGAGGTGCAGGGAGCAGGTTGCTCTCCCGATGTGTCAGAGCGTGTAGGAGGTGTGTGAGAGGAGCCGGGGGCTGCGTGGGGTTGTCAGCAGCAGAAGCTCTGTTCCTGTGCACGCCAGCCTGGTTGCACCGGTCCCACACCAGTGGGGATGCTGCAGGGCTGTGCAGTGAGAGGGGAGAGGGATGGAGAGCAGGGAGGGCTGGGGGGGCAGCAGAGCTGCATGGGGGCCGCTGTGCTCAATGTCCCCTCACCGGTACAGGAAGATTTACTGGACAGATGGGGACAACATCAGCGTGGCCAACATGGACGGCAGCAACCGCACTCTGCTCTTCACCAACCAGAAAGGGCCTGTTGGTACGGACCCCCCCCTGCACCCCCAGTACCACCCCACGGTACCCTTCCTGGCCCTAAAAGCCTTGAGCTCTATAGGGGTTGTGCTGCCCCATGTGCCTGTTCTCTGCATCACCCCATCTGCTCTCCCATCATCCCACCTCCCACATGGGGATGGATGGTCCCCGTGTGCTGGACATTGGTGGTCCTTTGCTTTCTAGGACTGGCCATTGACTACCCTGAGAGCAAGCTGTACTGGATCAGCTCTGGCAACGGCACCATCAATAGATGCAACCTGGATGGCAGCAACCTGGAGGTGATCGAGTCCATCAAGAGCCAGCTGAGCAAGGCGACTGCCCTGGCCATCATGGGTGAGAGCTGGCAGGGTGATGGGTACCATTCATGAAGCCCTTTCCTGGCCCTGCCCAAGCACAGGCTGCTCGTGGCCACCCCATCAGCAGTGCAGGGGATGCTTCTGCACCAAAGGCTGAGCTCAGGCCCCTTCTTCCAGGCTGTAAATCCATGTGGATCCACTGCTCTTTGCTGCTGGGGTAGGAGGGGATGGGGGAAAGCTGCTGCATGTTCCTGTCTTCTCCTCCCAGGTGACAAGCTCTGGTGGGCTGACCAGGCCTCCGAGAGGATGGGTACCTGCAACAAGAAGGATGGGACGGAGGTGACGGTGCTGCGCAACAGCACCACGCTGGTGATGCACATGAAGGTGTACGACGAGAGCATCCAGCAAGGTGAGCACCAGGCCGTGCGGTGGCCACGGTGCCAGGAGGGGCCAGAGCTGGACCACGGTGACCTGGTGGTTGTCTGAGCCCATCCTCACCCCCTTCTCTCCCCACGGCAGCTGGAACCAACCCCTGCAGCCAAAACAATGGGGACTGCTCCCAGCTCTGCCTCCCCACTTCCGAGACCTCCCGGTCCTGCATGTGCACTGCAGGCTACAGCCTGAAGAGCGGGCAGCAGTCCTGTGAAGGTGAGCACAGAGACCCCCCCATGCCTGCTGCATACCGCAGCTCTGCTGTGCCGCATGGTGCTGTGCAGCCATGGAACCATAGAACCATGGAATGGTTTGGGTTGGAAAGGACCTTAGGATCATCCAGTTCCAACCTGGAGGACCACCCTAGTCCCTGTCACCCAAGGCTCTGTCCAACCTGGCCTTGAACACTGCCCGGGATGGAGCATTTACCACTTCTCCAGGCAACCCATTCCAGTGTCCCACCACCCTCCCAGTAAAGAACTTCCTTATCTCCAACCTGAACTTCCCTGTTTGGCTCTCTGGGAATGGGGCTGGGAGGCGTTTGCTCTGCAGATCCCCATTCCCTGCCAGGTTTGCCATCCTCTCCCTTGGGAGGGAAGCGCCTGCTCAGTGCCAGGGCCTCTCAAAGGCTGTTTGTGTGCAGGGTGTTCTTGGTGGTTCGGAGGGCGCTGGCAGAGCTGCTGCACCATCTGGGTCAGGGCAGGGACTGAATAACAAGCACTGCCCTGACCCAGATGCGGTGCTGAGCCTCTGCCAGCAGCGCTCTGCACAGAGGCTTTGGTCGCGCCCCCCTTGTGTCCTGTGGGGCTCAGAACCCCTTGAACAGGGGGCTTGCAGCATCCAGGGGGGCCAGGACAGGGCTGGCTGTGACACAGCCCCTTTGCAGAGCTGGGCAGGGAAGGGGTTTGAGGCTGTTCATTGTGTTCCTGCCCCAGCCATCCGCAGCCTCATCCCAGACTGTTCCCTGCCCTCTTTCCATAGGGTTTGCCATCCCTCCCCCTGCATGGCATGGCCATGAAAGCCACCCTCTTCTTCCTTATGCTCATCCTGGTTAGTCCCCATCGTGCAGGGGCATCCCTCCCTCCTTGAGAAACCACAGTGCTGCCCATGTAAGCATCACCCCCTGCCATCTGTGTTACAGGTGTTGGCTCCTTCCTCCTGTATTCAGTCCATGAAGGGATACGAGGCATTCCCCTGGACCCCAATGACAAGTCAGATGCTCTTGTGCCTGTGTCAGGAACCTCCTTGGCCGTGGGGATCGACTTCCATGCAGGTGATGCAGGGGCTGGGAGCGGGACAATGGGGCTGGAGAGGCTGAGGTGTATGAGGGGACCATCCCCAGACCTTCCTCTGCCCCACAGCATCTCCCCTCAGCACCGTCGGGTGAGGGAGGGATTCAGTCCTCACACTGGGGCCTTGGGGTCTGTGCTGCTCTTGGGGTGACTCAGAGGTGGTCACTGACCCCCACTCTCCTTCCTGGCAGAGAATGACACCATTTACTGGGTGGACATGGGTCTGAGCACCATTAGCCGGGCCAAGCGGGACCAGACGTGGAGGGAGGACGTGGTCACCAATGGCATTGGCCGTGTGGAGGGCATCGCTGTGGACTGGATCGCCGGTGAGCTGGGGCTCTGGAGCAGGGAGGAGCGGATGGGAACAGGGCTCATGGTGGCGTTCACCATCCCCTCTCTGCAGGAAACATCTACTGGACCGACCAGGGCTTTGATGTGATCGAGGTGGCCAGGCTGAACGGGTCCTTCCGCTACGTGGTCATCTCACAAGGGCTGGACAAGCCGCGGGCCATCACGGTCCATCCAGAGAAGGGGTGAGATGCTGCAGCTCCAGCTTCGGCCGGTCACAGGGAGAGGGGAGTTGTTTGGATCCAGGGAAGGATGGAGGACGTGGGATGCTTGTGCCTGGTTTCTGGGCTGCATCCAGCTGAATGCAGCGCTCCTTTCCCTGCAAGCACGTGGGATCCCAGTAGAGCAGCAGGGATCTGGTGTAGAGGGATGAGAGGGAGAAGTGTTTGTCCAAAAGGCCCAAGGATGCTGTTTCTGGCCAGCCCCTAGGTCACATCCATGCTGTCCCCTGCAGGTACCTGTTCTGGACGGAGTGGGGGCAGTACCCCCGCATTGAACGCTCACGCCTGGATGGCACTGAGAGGATGGTGCTGGTTAACGTCAGCATCAGTTGGCCCAATGGGATCTCCGTTGACTACGAGGTACAGCGTGCCCAGGGGTCCCTAAAGCCATGCTCCTGCTGGTGGGACACGGCTTTGCCAGGGCCAGGGAGGGTTGTTCCAAAGGAACTCTGTGGTGGGAGATGCAGAGGGTTCCTTTGTGCCACCCCAATGCACTGCCCCATTGCTGATTCAGCTGCTTTCTCATCACCTCAGGATGGGAAACTTTACTGGTGCGATGCCCGGACAGACAAGATAGAGCGGATTGACCTGGAGACGGGTGAAAACCGAGAGGTTGTTCTGTCCAGCAACAACATGGACATGTTCTCCGTGTCGGTCTTTGAGGAGTACATTTACTGGAGCGATAGGTACGGGGCCCAAGGGATGCGGTGGTGTTGGGGGTGCCTCGGAAGGTGGGTGCTATGGGTCCCACCTTAGGGTGCTGCTGGGTTTGGCCCCACGTCGGTTGCTCAGTGGCTCCATCCTTTCTTTAGGACTCATGCGAATGGCTCCATCAAAAGAGGCAACAAGGACAATGCCACCGAGTCGGTGTCCCTGCGGACAGGGATCGGCGTGCAGCTCAAGGACATCAAAGTCTTCAACCGGGCCAGGCAGAAGGGTGCGTGCGGGAGCAGGGGGATCAGCTTCCTCTGGGAATGGGGGAGCAGGGGATCAGCTTCCTCTGGGAATGGGGGAGCCGGGGATCAGCTTCCTCTGGGAATGGGGGAGCAGGGGATAGCGGCTGAGCGGGAGCATCCTGCACAGCGCCTGCCCGGTCCCCCCAGCAATCCCCCTTTTCCTCCCCAGGCACCAATATCTGTGCTCAGAACAATGGGGGCTGCCAGCAGCTCTGCCTGTTCCGTGGCAACGGGCAGAGGACGTGTGCCTGTGCCCATGGCATGCTGTCCGAGGACGGGGTGAGCTGCCGGGACTACGATGGATACCTGCTGTACTCGGAGCGCACCATCCTCAAGAGCATCCATCTATCAGACGAGAACAACCTCAACGCGCCCATCAAGCCCTTCGAGGATGCTGAGCACATGAAGAACGTCATCGCCTTGGCCTTTGACTACCGCTACGGCTCCAAGGGCAGCAACCGCATCTTCTACAGCGACATCCACTTCGGCAACATCCAGCAGATCAACGACGACGGCACCGGGCGCAAGACCATTGTGGAGAGTGAGTGTCGCAGGGGTCCCTCTTTGAGCCCTCCCGCCCCTCCGTTGTGCTCTCCCCATCCTGAACTCCCTCGTTCCTCCCCCAAAATCAATGTGTTTTGGTGTCTGGAGGTGTTTGGGGTGGTAAATGTGAAGGGTTCAGCTGCGAGCTCTCTCCTAAAGCCTCTGGAAGAGGCAGGAGCCCGTGGTGGAGGACGCAGGCGTCAGGAGCAGCCTTGCAGAGCTCGTTCTGGCACGCAGAGCGTATCACGAGGCTGAGGCGTGCACGTGGGCAGGCGCTGCTCTAGGAGCAAGGCACTGCAGCAAACCTGGGAGCTGCTCCGTGTTTGCGTTCGGCTTCCAAGACAGAGCCATTGAGCCTGAGCAGACCTTGCCCCGTCCTCGCCTCCAGCCTCTGCTTGCACCCAGATGGTTGTGTTGGCTCCTGCAGCAGTTGGAAAGCCCACGTCTGCTGCTCTGCCGCTGGGGAGCATCTCCAGCAAGGGTTAGAGATGTGCTTGCTAATGAGGGTATTTGCATTTGGCACCCGGGATGGCTGCTGTCTCCAGATCAGGAGGACAGGGCCCAGCTCTCACAGATGGTTCATTAAGCCTTTTGCTGGTCGTTAATGGGGAAGGATGGGTGAGCAGTTCAAGTTCCTGGCCTGGGAGGTGGAGAGCAGGACTCCCTGGTTGGCCACAAGTCTTTGTCTTGTCACGTTGTGCCTCTGGGGCTCAGCTCTCCCTTGGCACAGGGAGAACCTTCCTCTTCCCAGTGCAGGTGCTGTGGGGATGGAAGGACCAGGACTGGCCAGTGCAGGGCTGGTGATCAGAGCACGAGTTCAAGCCCTTGTTTCGTCGTTGGTGACCATTGCTCAGCCTTCCTTTAAGGAAGTGTCACTGCTGGGTTGGTAAAGCCCAGGAGGCTCCTCAATGAGATGGGGGGGTCCCATCTCACCCCTTAGCACAGACACCAGCCCAGTCCTGCACCCTTCAGGTGGTGTTAAAGCAGCCAGAGCCTCTGAAGGGGGTCTCATTAGAAGCAATATCTTCAGGCTGCCAAAGAAGATGCATCCGGGTGTCATGGCCATCCCTGGCTGATGTGCCCCTGGCCTGTACCTCCCCTTGCAGACGTGGGCTCGGTGGAGGGGCTGGCGTACCACCGCGGCTGGGACACGCTGTACTGGACGAGCTACACCACCTCCACCATCACCCGCCACACCGTGGACCAGAGCCGCTTGGGTGCCTTCGAGAGGGAGACGGTGATCACCATGTCAGGGGACGATCACCCCCGTGCCTTCGTGCTGGATGAGTGTCAGAAGTGAGTGTCCGTCTGTGGTCCATAGGGTCAGCATCCAGGACACCCTCCACTGGGGTGGAAGCACCGGTTCCCAGCGCAGAGAGTGTTGCACCCATGGAGGAAAGGGCCCCATACATCGTTCAGCATCCCAAAGTCCCATCCCCTTCCCTGCCTGGCTGGTTCCATGGGGTACCATGTTTCCCAGCTGGCTGCAATGGCCTCATTTGTCCCTTTCCCACCCCACAACATCCCATCCACCCTAAAGTCCCTGGAAGCCCCACAGCAGAGGGATGTGCTGAGCCAACGTGGACATGACAGAGAGTTGGGGTTGTAAAACCATTGCGTGTCTCTCCCCTTCCAGCCTGATGTTCTGGACCAACTGGAATGAGCAGCACCCCAGCATCATGCGTGCCACCCTCTCTGGTGCCAACGTCCTCATCATCATTGACCAGGACATACGGACACCCAATGGGCTGGCCATTGACCACAAGGCTGAGAAGATCTACTTCTCTGATGCCACACTGGACAAAATTGAGCGCTGTGAATACGATGGCTCCCACCGCCACGTGAGTGCAGGGATGGGGTTGGTGTGATGTCCAAGGGCACAGGGGACACACAGGGACAGGCTGCCTTTGGTTTGGTGTCCCTTGTGCTCATGGTGTGTCCGTGCCCCACTCAGGTGATCCTGAAATCAGAGCCCGTGCACCCCTTTGGCCTGGCTGTCTATGGTGATTACATCTTCTGGACGGACTGGGTGCGCAGGGCTGTGCAGCGAGCCAACAAGTACGTGGGCACTGACATGAAGCTCCTGCGAGTTGACATCCCCCAGCAGCCCATGGGCATCATTGCCGTGGCCAACGACACGGACAGCTGTAAGGATGCGGAGATCCCTGCTTCTGCCCCCTCTCAGCCCCATCCCAGGCAGTGCCAGGGGACGGGGAACCCATCCCAGCATCCTTCCATTGCCCCTTCAGGACCCTCACACCAAGGCATTTCCATCTCCAAACCCTGTGCAGGCTGGAGGGTTCCTTGTTTGTGCCCTTCCCAGGGCATCCTCCTTGCAGGACTGGGTGCCCCAACCCTGTGCATCCCCATAATGCCCCCTGAACTGCCTGGGGAGGAGAAGGGGAAGGGACCACTGGTTCTGTCCCTGGTGTGACCGCTCTCCCTCTGTCCTAGGTGAGCTGTCCCCATGCAGGGTGAACAACGGCGGCTGCCAGGACCTCTGCCTGCTCACTCCCAAGGGCCACGTCAACTGCTCCTGCCGTGGGGAGCGTGTCCTGCAGGAGGATTTCACCTGCAAAGGTGGTGGGGATGTGGGAGCGGGAGATGGAGGGGATGGGAAGGGCAGGAGAGGCCAATCCCTGACCTTCCCCCATGTCCTTTCCAGCCCTGAATTCCACCTGCAACGTGCACGACGAGTTCGAGTGTGGGAATGGCGACTGCATTGACTTCAGCCGGACCTGCGATGGCGTCGTCCACTGCAAGGACAAGTCAGATGAGAAGCAGTCCTACTGCAGTAAGGTTCCTCCTCTTGCTGCTTTGATCACACACACACATGCACCCCCAGCACATGCAGGCACCCAGCTCTGACTGGCAAGGGGGGACAGGGCTCCTGGGTGCCTTCTTGTGCCCCTTTTGCCCTCCCAGAGATGGGTTCATCCAGGCTTTAAGTGCTCCAGACTGTTCCCAGTTTGGGGGGGCAGGATGGAGAGTGGAACACCTTGAGCTGACCCAGTGGGGCTGCAGCATCCCTTGTCTAACCCTGACCTGGACAGGTCTCAGCTGGGCAAAGGCGATGCTTCACCCTGCGATGCTGCCGGCACAGGGTTAAGCATGGGATGCTGCCAGCACAGGGAGCCTGTCTGCTAATCCTGCCTGCTTCTTCTTCCCGCTGAAGGGTCCCTGAGGAGCTGAAACGCCCTCACCCTCACCTCCTCCTCCTTGTCCCCCTTCACAGGCAGCCGCAAGTGCAAGAAGGGTTACCTGCACTGCATGAACGGGCGCTGCATCGCCAGCCGCTACTGGTGCAATGGGGTGGATGACTGCGGGGACAACTCGGACGAAGTGCCCTGTAACAGTAAGGATGCTGCCTGGCTCCTGGCCAGGGCTCTGTCAGCTGCCTGGGATGGGAACAGCAGCTTTGGGAAAGGGTTACCTTGAGCTTGACAGGATCAGAGCAGAGCCAGGGCTTCATGGAGAGTCCAAGGTTTAAATCCTGCTCGTGCTGCTTGTCCCTTGTAAGCTCAGTCCCTGATAGCTGGGGAGGAAGAGCTCCTGAGCATTGCCATGCAGCACCCAGAGCACAGCACCTGAGAGAAGCAGTCAGCAGGAGGAGCACAAAGCGAGGGCAAGGTGCAGCATCGCTGCTCCTCACGGCTCCCGTGCTCCCCTGAGCATCCCTGCAGGGCTGCTTGGTTCAGAACCAACAGGGAAGAGCAGGAGTTGCCCTGAGCTCATCCAGCTCCAGGCAGAGTGTGCTGAGCAGGGGAGACACCAGGTCTCAGCCAGGATACCAGAGATGGGGGTACAGGATCAGGTGGCCCATAGCTGTGCTGGGCACTGGGTGTATGAGGGCTGCTGGGTCCCCCTCTCCATCCTCATCCCCTGTGGGGCTTCCCCCTTACAGAAACCAGCTGCGCTGCCACCGAGTTCCGCTGCCGGGACGGGACCTGCATCGGGAACTCGAGCCGCTGCAACCAGTTCATTGACTGCGAGGATGCTTCGGATGAGATGAACTGCAGTGAGTGCCCCAGCTCTGCCCCTTGCTCCCAGCTCTGCCCTGATGGAGCCGCTCCTGCCCCCAGTACCTGCGGGTGCAGCTCTGGGTCCCTGCACTGTGTGTCAGTCCTTGGGATGAGGGAGAAGTGCCCTGGCTCCTGTCCCATCAGCACATCACTGCATCCCTCCATGCCCTGCTATTCCCTCACCACTCCATAGCCCATCAGAAGTGCTGGACATGGTCCCAGCAGCTCATAGGGCTGGTGCTCAGTGCTGCTCTTGAGAGGGAAGGGCTGTTGGATGCGGGCGAGGGCTGATGCTGCGTGGTGGGACCAAAGGGCACCCATCACACGAGGCTCCTGCTGTGGTTCCTTGCAGCCGCCACTGACTGCAGCAGCTATTTCAAGCTGGGGGTGAAGGGCACCACGTTCCAGAAGTGTGAGCACACGTCCCTGTGCTACGCCCCGAGCTGGGTGTGCGATGGGGCAAATGATTGTGGAGACTACTCAGATGAGCGCAACTGCCCCGGTGAGTGCAGGGGGAGGAGAAGGGGCCTGGGCCTGGGAGAACCGGGGCATCCCCATGGGTGATGTCCCTTTGGGGTCCGTTTGGGTGGTGGGTGCTTTGTTGGCACACTGGGATCACGGTCCTGCATGGAGGGTGCTGATGGATGCAGGATCACAGAGGGCTTTTGGGGAGGAAGCCTTTGGAGTCAGGTGGTTCTGGGTTGGGAGGAGGCAGGATG
Source organism: Coracopsis vasa (assembly GCA_026283785.1). Lineage (NCBI taxonomy): Eukaryota > Metazoa > Chordata > Aves > Psittaciformes > Psittacidae > Coracopsis > Coracopsis vasa. Next base: position 9,528 of record JANHGB010000661.1, on the reverse strand, counting down.
TGTCCCCAGCACCCTTCTGGATGTTTCCCTTCACAAACCAGGCGGGAGGAAACCCAAGTGTCCAGCCAATTACTTTGCCTGCCCAAGCGGGAGATGCATCCCCATGACCTGGACCTGTGACAAAGAGGATGACTGCGAGAATGGAGAAGACGAGACCCACTGCAGTGAGCGGCAGGGTGGGGAGAGCAAGGGACATTGGGGTGATGGCATGGGGTGGCGAGGGGAGGCAGGACGCTCTCTGACATCCCTTTGCCAAGGACCAGGCTCCAGATTCTCCCCCCTCTATGGTCTTATTCCACAAGCTTAGGCTTTTAACTGTGTCCAATGCATTGCTCAGTGCACACACTGGTGCCCAGCTCATTTTGAAGGGGGCCAGTTATGGCTCACTTGGTTTATAGTTTTAGTTCCAACCGCCCTGAACAAACCCCAACCATTGCTCAGGAACCGGGGAGCATCTCCAGGTGTAAAGCAGGGAATCCCCCACTGGTCCTGCAGCTCCAGTGCCCATCACCATTGCATCCTTCCCCCTGCATTGCCGTAGCTCTGACCCCTCCTCTCCTCCCCCAGACAAGTTCTGCTACCCGGTGCAGTTTGAGTGCAACAACCACCGCTGCATCTCCAAGCTCTGGGTGTGTGATGGGGCAGACGACTGCGGGGATGGCTCCGATGAAGACAGCCGCTGCCGTGAGTCCGCTCTGACCCCCCTCAGTCCCTGCCTCCATCCCTGTGCATTCCTCCCTCTGCCCCTCCCTTCTCCCACCTTTGCTTTCCTGTGCCATGGTCCTCACTGCTCTCCTGGGTTCTGCATCCCCCCCTCATCACTGGGGGTGACCGGCTTCCTTCCTGCTCCTCCCTGCCCCAGGGCTGACCACGTGCAGCGCGGGATCATTCCAGTGCCCGGGTACCTACGTGTGCGTGCCGGAGCGCTGGCTCTGTGATGGAGACAAGGACTGTGCAGATGGAGCTGATGAGACCCTCGCTGCTGGCTGCTGTGAGTCCCACAAGGGCTGGTGCTTGGCAGGGCCAGAGGCTGGAGGAGCAGAGGGTAGTGCAGGCAGAGCACTCCATCGGGAGCAGATGGGATGCCTCATCCTGCAATGCTGTGGTCGCAGCAGACCTGGACATGGGGATGTCTGGGTGCCTTTCCCTCACTGCCAGGAGAGGAGGAGCAATAGCCAAAGGACCCGAGTGCTGTTCACAGCCATGGGATGAGGGCTGGGGGTGCAGGCAGGAGAGCAGAGGGGTTTGATGGCGGGGTCTGACAGTGATGCCTCATTGCAGTGTACAACAACACGTGTGACGAGCGGGAGTTCATGTGTGGAAACCGTCAGTGCATTCCCAAGCACTTCGTCTGCGACCATGACGATGACTGCGGGGATGGCTCGGATGAGTCCCCGGAGTGTGGTGGGTGCCCATGGGACCATGGGGGATGGCGAGGGCTGTATCTCCTGGAGCACTGGGTCTCCTGAGATAGGGAAGTTCTTCCCTGTGAGGGTGGTGAGGCACTGGCAGGGGTTGCCCAAAGAAGTGGTGAGTGCTCCATCCCTGGCAGCGTTCAAGGCCAGGTTGGACAGAGCCTTGGATGCATGGTCTGGTGTGAGGTGTTAGAATGGGATGATCCTAAGGGCCTTTCCAACCCAAACCATTCTATGGGACCCTGGAAAAGTCTTCATTATCCTGAATGGGTTTGGGGTTAGAGCAGGGTGAGGAGAGGGGTTGGATGCTCCCTGCATCGCCTGAGCTGCTGCTGTCCCACAGAGTACCCCACGTGTGGTCCCCATGAGTTCCGCTGCGCCAACGGCCGCTGCCTCAGCAACCGGCAGTGGGAATGCGATGGCGAGTTCGACTGCCACGACCACTCGGATGAGGCGCCCAAGAACCCGCGTTGCACCAGCCCAGGTACCATTGGGGACCATGGTTGGGAGCGGGGCCGCCCGGTTCCCCCTGTGCTGACCGCTGCCACCTCCCCACCGCAGAGAACAAGTGCAACGACTCCTTCTTCCTCTGCAAGAACGGGAAGTGCATCCCGGAGGCTCTGCTGTGCGACAACAACAACGACTGCGTGGACGGCTCCGATGAGCTCAACTGCTTCGTCAATGAGTGTCTGAACAAGAAGCTGAGCGGCTGTTCCCAGGAGTGCGAGGACCTCAAGATCGGGTACAAGGTAAAGGGCCCACAGGCCGGGAGCATCGGCCAAAGGGATGCTCTCCTGCTCCCTTCCTCCTCCATAGACACTCTTAGCATCGTGTCCTGCACCAGCTGGGCAGGGGATGCTCACATGGGCTGGTGTCTGCAAGCTGTGCCCGAGCCCGCTTGTCCCGTGGTGATGCCTGTCACGTCCCGGGATGTGTCTAACAGCCCCGGGTTGTCTCCTGCAGTGCAGATGCCGTCCCGGGTTTCGGCTGAAGGACGACGGGAAGACGTGCATTGACATCGATGAGTGCTCCACCACCTACCCCTGCAGCCAGAAGTGCATCAACACTCTGGGGAGCTACAAGTGCCTGTGCATAGAGGGCTACAAGCTCAGACCTGACAACCCCACCAGCTGTAAAGCTGTCACAGGTGAGAGTGGAGGAGGCAGGGACACTCTTCTGGTGATGCTGCTGGTGCTGGGGTCGGTCACAGCGCTCCCTAAGACAAAGCTGCTGCCCCTGCGCTTATGGAAGAGAGCTGGGAAGCAGTGGGGCAGGGGGGGCGGTGGGACCCACATCCCTGACACGTCTCCTGCCTTCCCTGTGCAGACGAAGAGCCCTTCCTCATCTTTGCCAACCGGTACTACCTGAGGAAGCTCAACCTGGATGGCTCCAACTACACGCTGCTCAAGCAGGTTCGGAGGGAGCTGGGGGTTGGAGAGGGGCCCTGTTGCTTGTAGGTGCTGCAGGAAAGGCTCTTCCAATGCTTCTCCCTTCCTCCCAGGGGCTGAACAATGCAGTGGCGCTGGATTTCGACTACCGGGAGCAGATGATCTACTGGACTGATGTCACCACGCAGGGCAGCATGATCCGCCGCATGCACATCAACGGCAGCAACGTTCAGGTGGGGATTGAGGCAGCCCCAGCCTGGGCCATTGGTCCTCATCCACCTCCTGCCCCAGGGACACCACCAGTGACTGCGTGGGGTCATCACTGAGCTCAGGGCATCAGCCCAGGTTGCTGCGGGATGTTCTGCATCCCCATCCCAACCAGAGATGGGCTCCATGCTGCCCTAGAGCAGTGGGTGGGAAGAGATGAGTGGGGAAAGGAACTGGCGAGGATCATTGGGAAGGACCAGGAAGCGGGATGCTGGGGGTTGGAACTGGATGATCGTAAGGTCCTTTCCAACCCAAACTATTCCATGGTTCCATGTTGTCATCCCCAAGGAACCAGGGTGGGATCTGCTTCTCCCTGTCCAGCCCCAACATCTCTGTTTTCTCTCAACAGGTCCTTCACCGCACTGGCCTCAGCAACCCTGATGGTCTGGCTGTGGACTGGGTGGGAGGCAACCTGTACTGGTGCGACAAAGGTCGGGACACCATCGAAGTGTCGAAGCTCAACGGTGCCTATCGCACTGTACTGGTGAACTCGGGTCTGCGTGAGCCCCGGGCACTGGTGGTGGACGTCCAGAATGGGTGAGAGCCTGGGGGACCTGCACCTTCTCCTCTTTGCCCTTCTTCCATCTTGCCATAGTCCAGGAGGCTGTGAGATGGGATGAGGTCTTCCCTCCTCACCTCTGGGACTCTTGGTTGCTTCTCCCTACCCATCACCCTGGTTCAGCCACGCGATGGGCCCTCACTGCTGTGGCTTGGGCTGGACTCAGTCTCCCTCTGCTCTTCTGTTGCATCCCCAGTTACCTGTACTGGACAGACTGGGGGGACCACTCCCTGATTGGGAAGATCGGCATGGATGGCACCAACCGCAGCGTCATCGTTGACACCAAGATAACTTGGCCCAATGGCCTCACCCTGGACTACATCAACAGCCGCATCTATTGGGCTGATGCACGGGAGGACTACATTGAGTTTGCCAGCCTGGATGGCTCCAACCGGCACACGGGTGAGAGCACCGGGGTCCCGGGGTGCCACCAGGGCTGGGTATGGTCCCCAGCTCCACCGGTTCCCCTGAGCAGGGGAAGAGGTTTGTTCCTTGGAAGGGGTGGCATGAGGCTGAGCCGCCCATTCCCATTGTCGCAGTGCTGAGCCAGGACATCCCGCACATCTTTGCACTCACCCTCTTTGAGGATTTCATTTACTGGACCGACTGGGAGACCAAGTCCATCAACCGGGCCCACAAGACCACGGGAGCCAACAAGACCCTGCTGATCAGCACCCTGCATCGCCCCATGGACATCCACATCTACCACCCCTACCGCCAGCCTGACGGTGAGCTGGGATGTGCCCACACCAGAGGTGGGAGGAGGCCCTTGAGGGTCCCCTGCCTTGGTCTGACTTGGTTGTGTCCCTGCTTTCCCCCCCCCTCCCAGTTCCCAACCATCCCTGCAAGACCAACAACGCCGGATGCAGCAATCTCTGCCTCCTCTCTCCGGGCGGGGGGCACAAATGTGCTTGTCCCACCAACTTCTATTTGGGCAGCGATGGCAAAACCTGCGTCTCCAACTGCACGGCCAGCCAGGTAACAGCCCTGCCTGGACATGCCCTGTGCTCCTGTGCTGTGGTTTCAGCTGGTCCCAGCTCCTCTGCTTGCACTGGTGCTGTGCATCCGGTGCCTCCTGGCACAGGCAACACCTCCCTCCTGTGGCACTTGCCAGCACACACAGAGTGCAGGCGTTTTGGGGTGCCCAAGGGAGCCAGAGGGTGTCTGTGGGTCGAGGTTCTTCCCCCGGCTCAGGATACAGCATCCCGGGGATGCCTGGGAAGCGGGATAAAGCCTTTGGGGTGCTCCATCCCTGCGCCCTCACGAGTGGGGGTCTCTCCATCGCAGTTTGTCTGCAAGAACGACAAGTGCATCCCTTTCTGGTGGAAATGCGACACAGAGGACGACTGCGGGGACCGCTCGGATGAGCCAGAGGACTGCCGTGAGTGACCGCGGTGTCCAGCACCTCGGCCATGCTCCTGCCAGGCCTCTGCCTCTGGGCAGAGCTGCTGCTCCCCCCCAGCCCCACTGCTTATCGGGCCTCAGGGCAGTGCTGCTGCTCCCTGCCAGCGCCACTGCTTATCTGGCCTCAGGGCAGTGCTGCTGCTCCCTGCCAGCGCCAGCACAGGGGAGAGTCCCCCTGTTAATGGGGTTAGGGAATGGGGGGGTAACAACGGCCAACTGCTGCTCCCAGTTCACTGCACCGCAGTTGGGTGCTGAGGACCCCAGAGGGAGGTTAAGGTTTACCAGAGCACACGTCTCACCCCGTCTTCCTCACCCCACAGCTGAGTTCAAATGCAGGCCAGGGCAGTTCCAGTGCTCCACTGGGATCTGCACCAACCCAGCCTTCATCTGTGATGGGGACAACGACTGCCAGGACAACTCGGATGAAGCCAACTGTGGTAGGTTCCCCACATCCTCCTCCCAAGCCCAGTGTCCCAGGAGAGCAGAGGTGCAGCGGGTCAGGTCCTGAGCGTGCTGCCTCCCTTCCCAGATATCCACGTCTGTCTGCCCAGCCAGTTCAAATGCACCAACACCAACCGCTGCATCCCCGGCATCTTCCGCTGCAACGGGCAGGACAACTGTGGTGATGGAGAGGATGAGAAGGATTGCCGTGAGTGTGGGGCTGGGAGCCATGGGGAGCGTGCATGGTTGGGGTGAGGAGCTCAGTGCTGCATCAGATGTGTGTCTTTGGGTATTGGCTTCTCTGTGCAGGGGCTTTCTCCTTGCCTCTGCCCACTGTCACCCTGCGGACACTTCTGTTTCCTGGTGGAAATGAAATCCTTAAATCCCTCAGAGCGGCAGGGTCAATATTTGCAGTGGATTTGCACTGAGCCTATTGCACAGCTGAGGGATTAAACTGGAGCAGGGGAAGCTCAGGTTAGGTATAAGGAAGAAGTTCTTTACTGCGAGGCACAGGTTGCCCAGAGAAGTGGTGAATGCTCCATCCCAGTGTTCAAGGCCAGGTTGGAGGGGGCTTGGGCAACCTGGTCTAGTGTGGGGCATCCCTGTCCATGGCAGGGGGTTGGAACTGGATGAGCTTTAAGGTCTCTTCCAACCCAAACCATCCCATGACTCTGATCTGCATCCCCCGCTCAGTGGGGTGGGTTTTGTGGGGCTGTGCCCCACTGCCTCGCCTGACTCTGCCTCTCCCCACTGCAGCGGAGGTGACTTGTGCTCCCAACCAGTTCCAGTGCGCGATCACCAAGCGCTGCATCCCCCGTGTCTGGGTGTGCGACCGGGACAACGACTGTGTCGATGGCTCAGATGAACCTGCCAACTGCAGTAAGGAGCCTGTGCGGGGATGGGGGGGTCCACACTGTAACTGGGAGCTCCCCAGTGCCTTTGTGTGCTGTGGGTCCCTGTGGTCAATGGGTGATGGTGGTGATGATTCTGCCTGGATCTGTCCCTCTCTCTGACTTCTCCCTGCTTGAAAGGGGGGGATCTTGCCCTCTATGTTCCAAGCAGCGATGCTGCGGTCAGCCCCAGGCTGCTGGCACAAGGTGTTCATCAGCCCTGCCCATGCTGACCCCACTTGTGTCATCTTGTCCCCCCCCCAGCACAAATGACATGTGGGGTGGATGAGTTCCGCTGCAAGGACTCGGGCCGGTGCATCCCAGCGCGCTGGAAGTGCGATGGGGAGGACGACTGCGGGGACGGATCCGATGAGCCCAAGGAGGAATGCGGTGAGCAGGGGCTGGGGAGATGAGCCCAGAGGGCAGGGAGCCCTATGGCAGGGCAGTGCTGATCCCGTCCTGTCCCATCCCAGATGAGCGTACCTGTGAGCCCTACCAGTTCCGCTGCAAGAACAACCGCTGCGTGCCGGGTCGCTGGCAGTGTGACTACGACAACGACTGCGGGGACAACTCGGATGAGGAGAGCTGCAGTATGTGCTGCCTTCCAGCCTTGGCTATGCTGGGAGCTGGTGCAGAGTGGTTCAGACCCCCCCTTCCAGCCCCAATGCCTGCCAGTGCCCCCCAGCTTGAGAGGGGAGCATCAGTGGATGGGTGCTTGGTGCCAGGGCTCTGCTGCCCCAAATGGGACAGGTAGAAGGGAGGAGGTGACCCCGGCATCCACATCGGCCCTGCCACATCCCGGAGGGGCCGGGGCCGAGCCAGACCCTCTCCCCACCATCAGCTCCCACCCGGGTCCTGCCGTCTCCCTGCAGCTCTCTAGGGTGCAGCTTTCTGTCTTCTGTTGATTCCACATCGTGGGGTTGAGTTTGTGCCATTTCACTTCATCTTATGTTTTTCTCCATTTCCACACTGTCGTTATGGGGCACTCAGAGGTAGGTTCCTGCCGAACTCTTTCTAATCCCATGTAAGGTCCCTCTAAAACAAATGGAGACAATAAATTCTAGGTGAGGGCAGAAGGGTCAGGACCAGACAACCCAGCCGGATTTATCGAGCATCAGCACCAGCATCTCCCTCTGGAGCCGCAGTCGGGGAGGGTCTGACCCTGCTGCCCCCACTACCGGGGCCCATGCATGGCTCATACTTGGCTCCAGAATCCATCCCCTCCTTGACCCTTCCTGCTCCAGCTGGGCACTCCCTGCCTCCCTTTTCCCCTATAGTCCTGTTGCCTTCTGCTCTGCAGCCAGAGGGGCCGCCTGCCCCATGTCCTACACCAGGGCAATAGGGAAGGGAAGGATCTCAGTGGGAGACTGCCCTCCTGCAGGCAGGTTTGGCACTGACTGTGTTGGTGTTGGCCCATTGGGCTGTGAGGGCCCTGTCCCCACACCATGCAAGGAGGGGACAATGTGCCAGCACTGCTAGACCTGGCCACGGGCAGCAGGGAGCTGTAGGGCTGATGGGGACACATGCAGCAGGGAAGCTGCCAGGAGCAGGTCTGTATGGCCATGGTACCTCCCAACAGCCCCATTTCCCCGCAGGGAACTGGAATGGGAAGGGGCTGTGGGGTGGCATCAGCCGTGCCCCTCTCTGGCAGCTCCCCAGCTCCGCTTGCACCCCACTCTGTGCCACTGGACCTGTGTCTGTGTCAGCCTCTGCCCCCCAAGCTGTTGGCCCTCGCAGCCTGCCTGCAGCTCCCACTGAGGGCTCACCCTCTGTTCTCTGTCCCCAGCGCCCCGGCCCTGCTCCGAGAGCGAGTTCTCCTGTGCCAACGGGCGCTGCATCGCTGGGAGATGGAAGTGTGATGGGGACCACGACTGCGCAGATGGCTCCGATGAGGTACCTGCATCCTGTGTGCCACAGGGGACACGTCCTCTGCCACCGAGCCCCACTGACAGCCTGCTCCTGGGTGCAGCTATGGGATGGGACACTGCCCCATGCAGGGCTCTCCTGGCTGACTGCTGTCCCTTGCCTTTCCCATGCAGAAAGACTGCACCCCCCGCTGCGAGTTCGACCAGTTCCAGTGCAAGAACGGGCACTGCATCCCCATGCGCTGGCGCTGCGATGCTGATGCAGACTGCATGGATGGCACTGACGAGGAGAACTGCGGCACTGGGGGTAAGGGCAACGCTGCAAGTGTCCATTGGGGCTGGTTGTCCTTGTCCCCTCATGTCTCCTGTGTCCTCAGTGCAGGTCGAGCACTCCGGGCATGCACAGGCACATATCTGAGGGCTGGAGATCCCCCCAGCTATGCTGTAAACTGGAGCTGTGCTGTAAATTGGAGTGTAAATTGCAGTGCCAGGCCGGGGTTTTGGTAGCCGGGCAGCAGCATCTCATGTGTCTCCTCCTGTCCCATGCTGTCGCAGTTCGCACGTGTCCCCTGGATGAGTTCCAGTGCAACAACACCCTGTGCAAGCCCCTGGCCTGGAAGTGTGATGGGGAGGATGACTGCGGGGATAACTCGGATGAGAACCCTGAGGAGTGCTGTGAGTGATGCTGCATTGCCTCTCCCCATGCCCTGGCATGTGCTGCAGGGGCAGCAGTCTGAGGGGTGACAGTCCCAGAGCCGTGGGTCCCCTTTGTGCCAAGGGGTGGCTCCAGTTGGAGGTGCTGGGACTGGCCCTGGGGAGCGGGGCTGGGCCAGGAACTGGGCGATTGTCTTTGCTTCAGTCTCTTTGCTTTAGTTTCCGGAGCCCGCTCGCCCTCGTGGGACAAAGGCTCCCCGGAGGCAGAGGCCGAGCAGCAGCTCGTGACAAGCGTGACCGCCGGGCTATGGCGTCTCCTTTCACCGTCACCGTTTGTTTCTGTTTGCTGGTGCAGTGAAATTCCAGTGTCCCCCCAACAGACCGTTCCGCTGCAAGAACGACCGCGTGTGTCTGTGGATCGGTCGACAGTGCGACGGCATCGACAACTGGAAACAAAACAGCCACAGTAAAGTTGCTTGCACCGCTGAGGAGAGGACTGGTGCCAGAATTGTAAAAGCAACAGCTTTTTGACCTGGCTGTTTTTTTCTGGGAGCAGAGGCCAAACATGCCTTTCTGCACATTGTGCAGCAGAATGCCCGGGAGAGGACCCGGGAGAAGTTGCATTCCAACGGACTTTTAGTGGGG
>JANHGB010000657.1:0-16861 GCA_026283785.1 Coracopsis vasa | reverse complement strand
TCAGAAAGTCCTTGGTCAGACTAAACATTACTAAGCCACAACTGAAAACATTGGTGTTATCAGCGCTGTTCCCAGGCCGAAAGTCAAAAACACAGCACAGCACCAGCTACTAAGAAGGAGAAAAATGACTGCTACTGCTGAACCCAGGACAGGGTGACAAATAAAGCAGGTTCCCATGCATCCTGGGTAGCTTGTATTTTAGCTTTTAGCCTCTGAGGAAACCCTCTCTTTGATGTATTTATGGAGCAGCAGTTCACCATTTCCAGGACTAATTTAATGACTGTCTTCAGTATTGAAACAGAAAGAATGACAGTAACTGTACCAGAATCCACATGAATCTTGTGGTTGAAAAGACAGCAGAAGTTTGAATAAATGTCAGTCATTAATGTGTCAAGTTAGGTTGAATGAAAGTAGCTGAGTAAAATTTGCTTGTAATCATACTTATCTTTCATTTCTATATAGTTATACTTTAAAGGGTTTAATTTTGTTTTGTGTTTCACCCTCCTCTATCTGTTCCTGTGACTTCTAATCACCTAATTCCTTCAACCCCCCGTTAATGCTTTCAAATTTATCTTGAGCTGGTCTCGTCCTGTATTGATTACCACTGAACTACAGGAGATTTCTATCAGCTTGCCTTCTTTACTGAAATGTTACCGCAGGAGGTAAACAGTTCAGAAAGAGCTTTCAGCACCAATTCACTGTGTTCCTTAATCAAATTCTCATCAAAGAGTAATATACACTACAAATTGTCATCCATAAAATCATCTATCCCATAAATTTCAATCTTAGCCATCACTGCAATGACATCTGTGAAGTCTGCTACAGACTGTTTAAGGTAGACATTAAGAATTTACATCCACAACAGCCATCTTTACACCAAGCTAAAGATTAGCTAGCTAAGAAAAGCAATTGCTTTTAAAGTAAATTTTGTTTGATGAAAATGCCAGTGAATTACAGTCATTGTTTTATTTGATATTAGAACTGGTAACCTCAAACATGTGTAGTTAAATAACAATTGAGACTAAAAATAAATGTGCTTTTAGGATCAGTATCGTTATAGCACAAGGTGTACTAATGATGGAAAATGGAAGACTTGTCAAAAATAATAAAAATAACTGTTTCTGACCTACATAATGGGATGCTCGTAGAAAATATTATATCTGAACATTACACAGGTTTTCTCAGTAGACCTACAATTTTCCTTTCATAATTATCAGGAATCAGACAATAAGAAACTAAGATTCAAATGCACAATGATAGAATAGAGGGGTGGGGGGAAACAAACTCATTATAAGAGTTTCCTTTCCTTCCTTCTTTCTTTCCTTCCTTCCTTCCTTCTTTCCTTCTTTCCTTCTTTCCTGCCTTCCTGCCTTCCTGCCTTCCTGCCTTCCTGCCTTTCTGCCTTCCTTCCTTTCTGCCTGCCTGACTGCCTGCCTGTCTTCTTTCCTGTCTCCCTTCTTCCCTGCCTCCTTCTCCCCCTTCCTCCCTCTCTTCCCTCTTTCTCTTCATCCCCCCGCCCTCCTTTCCGCCATTCTTCAAACTTAATCAATCTCTAGAAACTCATGGTCCTTCAACATGGAGACTGAAATTGCTAGGTTCCTTTAAATAATCGAGTTGTTTATGATTGTTTGTAGTTAACAACCAGAGGTCTAAAAATTCGATATAGTAGAAAGCTCATACAAGGCTGTTTATTTAAGGGTGATATGAATAATGTTGATTCGATGTGATGTGGTGTGTTTGTCAAAATATTAATCAGTTTGGAGACCAGAACTACCATGTACTACAAAGTTCTTTAAACTTTCTTAGGGTAAATGCTCTATTAGAATTTATCTAGGATATGAAAAAAAAAAAAAAAAAAAGCAACCGTTCCCCAGTTTTGGATTATTTTGGATTAAAAATATTTAAATTATGATATTTATATATATTTTAAAAGCAAATAAAAAAATTGATAATGATAGAAATAAAGGAATAAAGGGAATAGATAAAGAGCATTTTTACATGCCTACTTACTGGGTTATTATTTTCTGGTATATGAAAAAGAAGAATATAAACCTTCACTTATATCTGGAATATAACATTTTATACTGATTTTATCATTATAATTTCAATGGAAGTAAAAGTGGAGCTAAAAGTGTCTGACATTTTCATGTCTCAAAAAGCTTCCCTGAATCTGAATTTCTATGCAAAAAGCTATCATTTAAATATTAGCAAAAATTGCACATTTTTCAGTCTTACTAGGCAGAATGAACAGAAGCACATGATACATGTACTTGAATGTGGTATTGGTTGATGGTTGTGAAGAAGGATAAGTCTTTGATATAGCAGCACAAAATGATTTACAGTTGGATATTGCCTGAGCAACTTTGAGAGATGAATAATGTGACATCTGCTCTTGGCAAAGAAGGTTTTGGTCTCTTCTGCCCTTCGATTCCACTTTGAATGCAAATTAAAGAGTGAAGTAAAGCCTTTACTGATGTCTCTTCCAAAAATAGTAAATTAAATTCTAGCAGTAAAAAGTCTTTTAGAAATGGCTGTCAAAGATTTGTTATTAGCTTTATTTCTCAGTGCTGTTAAATTCTGATACTGGAAGTTTTCCAATCAAAGCAGATAAACCCCGATAAACAATAAACCCCAGAAGAGTAATGAAGTGGAGCAAAACTATAGTTTTTTTTGTTTTCTTTTTTTTTCTTTACTACTCGACTAAAAAGAAATATAAGCAAACAATTCTCTCATATCTTTGGGTTGCTTTTTTAGAGACTGGGGAAGAGGATTGGATTGTAATATCTGAAGAATTAGATTATTTGATGGTCAAATACAGTCCTGAAATTAAATGTTTCAAAATACTGAATCTTTAGCAAAGGGTTAGATTGAGGCATTCCTGCCCATGGCAGGGGGTTTGGAAGTACATGATCTTAAGGTACTTTCCAACCCTAAATATTCTATGATTCTGTGAGTAAGAGAAGTTAGGAGCCCACTTACAGGTTCTGATTAGACATCATGAATTTTGGACTAGAAATTGATAATAACGTTAGAAGCAAATTGGAGGTGATAAGAGCTGGCTAATGATATCCATTACTTGTGGTTCGATGATGAATTGCTATCATGATTCAGATGCGGGGGCAGAGAAGGCTATTGTAGTTCCAAAATAAGGTAGATACATGGTTGAAAAAGTAAAACATAAGGATTAATAGTAAATAATGATAAGCTAATCAAAAGTTAAAACCAAGATCAATCATGTGAGAATATATCCAGCACCATTTTTATTATGTTGATTACTGCTGGCATCATTTATATTCCATCTTGTAAAACTTTGAAGTAACTACGAAGGTGATAATCAAGTAAAGATGTAATTTCAGTAAATCAAAAAAAAAAAACAAAAAACCAACAAAACAGAAGGTTTTGGCAGATGTTAAAAGATTTAGGTATCTTTTTTTTTTCTCCCTGAAAATATTCTCTTCTTCTACCAGACTGTCTGACAAATCTTAGTTTAACATTGCCTCATGAATGATAAAAGCAGTTTGGAACTGATTTTCAAGTAATGTCTCAGTGGATGTGCCACTTCCCCCACATAGTGAGACTTACTACCTGTTCAAAGAATGTGAAAAGGGGAAGAGAGTAGAGGTTTCCATAGTAACCTTTAGTAGTTCAAAGTAAAATTGCATAAAATGAAATCATTATCACCCAGGAACTGAGGAAGACAGCTCAGCTGTTGAAGATGCCAAGTTGTAAATGACTGATGGTATCAATTTTTTTCTACATTTAGTATTACTATGCTTTTTTTTTTTTTTTGAGGAAAAAAACCCCAAACAAACCAACAACCAAACCAAACCAAAAAAAAAAAACAAAAACAAAAAGAAACCCAAGAAAAAAAACAACAAAACAAACCTCAAAATCTTGTTGTGTTCAACAATTCTGAAAACTGATTTTTAATTCAGAAACAGTGTAAGTACATCTTGTGACTTAGTGTTAGACAGAATACATGTTGGTAACCATGGTAACCCAGAAGATCTTAAAGATCACACTGTTCATTTATCAGGAATATGAGCAGATTGTCTCCCAGTAGACTGCAAAATGTCCTGTTACTATATGGCTGGAAAGCAAACTCAAAATGGCTAATAGAGGTTGCATTTCACTTGTATTGCAATAAACTTAGTTAGATTGATAGATCTTTATTCACACCAGATAACGGTAGTATAGAATAAATTTAAAAGTCTTTTAGGTAATTAAACACTCCTGAAAGAACAAACAGACATATTGAACAAAAATGTCTTGTCGAAATCAATACAAGAAAGCAAATCCTTGCAAAAAACACCCAGTCCTTTTGAGACTCTTTCTTCCTTCTTACCAGCTAGCTGAAGCCAGACAATCACTACAATGCTGTTGATCCCTAAAGGGTTTTAGTCAATTAGCCATTGTGGGTGAAAAATGTATCAGAACAGACTGTAATTATGTTATTTCTTCATACAGATAATCTGATACAAGGAAATATGCAAGAAACACATTTTAAATATGTAGAGGAGGATTTTGCTGGTTTGGTGGTTTTGGTTTTCCTTGGATAAATATTTATTGAGAATGAAAAATTCTGTGTACTTTACATTTTAAACTCCTATTATTAAAATATCCTTAAGCAATTTACTGTACTTCTGCCAAAGAGATAGAGCTCTTCAGTTAATGGAATACTAAGAAAACATGATCATATACCTAATGCCCATTTTCTAATCCCCTTTGGGCTACTCAGTGAATAATCAGAAAACTAAGAAAACAATATCAAGAAAAAAATAGCAGGCAACAAATAACTTCGGTATTGTTAGGTTGGTTCTGCTGTAGCCTCTACTGAGATAGAAACTGGTGTCCAAGCTGGTGTCGCTGAGGAAAATGTGAAGAGGATCAGATCTGAATTAATTAATTTCTGTTCATCATAGCATGGCATTGCATTACAGTAGCATTGTGCCCATCCTGCATCACCATGAGCTCGATACCTCATTCAAGCAATGACTTGATTTGCTTGGACTGAAACTGAAGCTGAAAGCTTAAAAGTAACATCTATGATATTCTGCATAGAATTCCTGAAGAATTAATTCAGTGCATAACTTTGGAATGTAACAGTGCATAGCTTTGGAATGACTGAAAGACAGATGACTTTGAATGATACATGTATATTTTTTGGAATGTCATTTTCTACCTATACACCTTAGCTTTCTAAGTAGATTAGTTCATGTACAGAAAACATATCTCTTGTTTCACACATCATTGTTTTGGTTTGTGTGTGAATTCAACAGAAAAGTAAAAAAAAAAAGGAAAAAAAAAAAGAAAAAAAAAAAAAGAAACTTTTCTTCTTCTCATTCCTGGTTCTTAGATAATTTCAAGGAATAGACAAGCCTTCTCTTCTGTTGATTTCTACTACTCGAAACATATTTCTGCTCCATAAGATTCTTAAAAAAAATCTCTCAAAAAATGATCCACCTGCATTCTTCATGCACTATCACAAAGCTTGGAAAAAGATCAAGAGATTCTTTCAAAATAGTTTTAAAAGAAGCACAATTTAGTGAAGAAATTCAAGTGCAACTTTGACAATTTCTTATAACTTTTCTGAAGTCCATAAGTACAGTTGAAGTAAGTGAAGACAAGTAAGCACTTAACTTAGTCAATATTTTCTATAAGAGCTTGTATAGAAATAATATTTAAAAAAACACAAAACCCAAGCAAATTCACCAGGAGAACTGAAATTATAACAGCAATGTAAATTAAGAAGGAAAATTTTATATTGATGTAGAAGATCATTAAAGATTTAAAAATCTAGTATTTTATGAATAAGTTGCATGAAGCCTCTGTAACAAAAGAAAATCTGAAAAAAAATAACCCAAACTATCCATACAGTTCTTGCCTCCTCTTTAGCTACTAAGTTTTTCTCCTCAAATACAGCTTTTAATATTTTGACTCAGACACAGCAGTATCCATATTTTATAACTTTCCCCTCCACTTTCTTAAAATTATCAGACACCATGATTCTTTTTTCTCCTAAATGTCTCTTTTTGTTGCCCTTCTCAGAAGATGTTTCCTTCTTTCCTTAAGCATTTCAAGACCTGTTTCTTCACTCATGTCTTATGTCTTAAAACCACTCAGATTAAAAATAAAATCACATTTCTTGCAATAGCATAGCAAGAACATAGCTAACACAGACAGCTATCCTTACTTCTTAGTATAGGTTTTATTTATGGATAATTTGTCTCAGAATTGTTTACTTACCCTGAGCTACTAGTGTAAATAATAACCACAACAATGGAAACAAATTATTATCTGTACCTTGGAATCATTTCTGCAAATGATATCTCATTCATTGTAAAAACAAGACTAATCTCACCCATCTTTACACGTCCATATCTAAGCTAATGAAATTCGTCTCCCTTAAAAGAGAGAGCAAGGATCACAAAGGCACAATTCAACTAATTTATTTGAAATATATTTTAGGTGGCCAAATATACTTATAGCAAGCGTATAATAATAATTCAAATATAGAAATCTGTGACTTGATTCCTTTGTCCACATGTAAAGACCTAGTGTTCTTCAAGATGTCCTGGGCTATCAATCATGCATGGACTTGATAGATTCTTCTTGAAAGTCGTGGATCTCCATAGTTCCTTTGTAGTATTTTCTAGTCCTTGGAGGATGTCTCTTATGCTTTGGAATGCCTTAGATGATTGTAATTTATTTGAATTTTAGGATATATAAATTTTAACTTTAATGTCAGTGTGTGAGATGGGGCCAAATTTAATTGTCCAAACATAAGCTTAAACATAAACTGAGTCTTAAAAGTAGGTTTATGATATCCTGCCTGGCTTCCAAGAAGGCATAGGTCCTCCATATATTTGTAATACCTTTCAGCACAATGCAGATATTTTAGCTATCTTTAAGTTTTCTTAAATAAAATCAGATGCCACAGTATTGGAAATTAAAGAGACTTCTATGTGTGGAAGCTGTTATTATATCTAAATGAGAATTAGCATTTAGTTCTGTTGCCTAAATGTAAGTGACTATCACTGTTTGAAATTTTGCAGGTTTTCCTAGCTTGTCTCTAATTGTCACCCTGGAACACCACACATCTCCCTTATGTCCTGTGTAGTGAAAGACAACCTCATCTAGGTCTCTGCCATTTCAGGACAATTCAGTAACATACTCCACAAGCTCTGAAATTTCACTCTTATTCAAATCAAAAGAGTGTTTCTGTTGCCCAGACATGGTAACAGAATGTCTGTTGTGTGTGACAAACTACAGCATCTAGGAATACAATTGAATGGAAACCTGCACTGGTTTGGGTCAGCTACTGGAAATCAGGCCTTGCAGGAAGAAAAAATAACTGCAGGTACCTACATATTGGAAACTGAATTGCATTTCAAATATCCAAGTTATGGTGCTCTGTACCACACTATAGGCTCCTTGAATCTATTGCTCAGTTCTCCACTGAGTGTAATGATAACATAAATGCCTCTTTCACAGGAGTACACCTTCATTTAGAAGTCTTAATCTGCAGCTGATTTCTTATTTGATCAGATGATATACTTATGTGCTGATTAGGCCATAATCATGAAGCTCTTTTTTAAGCAAGAATTATATCTATCAGTTCTGAAATTATACTACCATACTGTGATGAATAAACTAAGTCACAGAAATAGTATGAGAATGCACTGACCTTAATAGGGAAAATATTCAGGTCTTTACACTGACCTTAGTAGGGAAAGGCCTAAGTTAAGTACAGCAAAACTTAGAACAGACACTAGAGAGATAGAACAAAGATTATTCTCTTTTCTTAAACACTCATTTTTCTGTCTTACAAAATAAAATTTTAACACTTTTGTAATAATGTAAAAATTAGCTACAACTAACCTTTGAAGATAGTATGCCAGATTATTCTTTTACCATTGATAGTAGTGATTGTTGAGAGGGATCTCCTGATTTTAATTTAATCAAGAGTGTGACTTGGAGGGTCCACAATTAGAAGCTTTACTAGTAGGCACTTCAGCCTAAACATAAGTTCTGAATGTAAAATTTCCCTTTTACTCTTTAACATTTCCATACAAAACTTGCTTTATTTTCCTTTGACTGTTAATTACAGAGAATAATTTAAATTATCATTCAATAACATCTAAGACAACATCTAAGCTGCTTTTGAAATAAGCTCAATTATAAAAATATTACCTTTCACTCTGCTTTCACGGTATTAATGATTCAGCAGCTGTCTTCATTATCACTCTGTAAATTCCACTTGTAACAGGGCAGCGTGCTTTTTATTACACTGTGTATAGAGACTCTTTGTGTTTCATAACTCTAGAAAAGAACTGTGAGATTGCAGATGGATAAAAAAGAGAAAAAGTACTTGCTTTCTAGAATGTTTTCAGGATTGAATTAATTATAGGTTATTCAGAGTGTCCAGGTGTCACTTTTGTAAAATAAATAAAGAAAAATTGCACTGCTTCTACCACATGGTACTGTTTTTTGATAGCTCGTACATTCATATATATATTCTGTGTATTCGTATGGTGATAATAAGAGTACAGCTTGATGAATCTGTGCTTTGATTTCACTTTCACCTATCTGACAAGAATTCATGCCAGACAAGAGTTTAAGCTGTATAAAACTTCTTTGTTTCTTCTGTTGATATATGAGCTGTATGTCAAGAAGCTAGACGTAGGTTTAGGTAAACATACATACCTACATAGCAGGAAATTATGAAAGTGTATTATTTCCTTATATAATAAGGTGTTCATTATATAATAAAGTGTGAACAAAATTGAAGGCTGGGATCATTTCACTAGTGTATTCTTAAAAGTACTATACAAATGCTACATGGTAGCTGTGCTGGTTTTGGCTGGGATAGAGTTCGTTTTCTTCATAGCAGATAGTATGGGGTTATGATTTTGATTTGTTCTGAAGAGTGTTGATAACATAGGGATGTTTTAGCTGATGCTGATCAGTGATTACACAGAGACAAGGCCTTTTCTGCCTTTTCTCACCCCACCAGGGAGTATGTTAAACCATGACAGCAGCTTATTTTTAAACCTCTAAATGCCACGCAGAGCAGCATGTTGGTTGCACAGTGTCTGGAAGCTGAAGACAGGTGAATTCAGGTAGATGAGAGAAAGTGAAAAGTTGCAAAAAATTGGCACAACTTAAAAAGTCGCGCCATTAAGCGTCACACAGGCTGGCAGGTGCCTGTGGACACAACTGCAGGCTGGCCAGCAGGGCCATGGGCACTGGGGCAGGCTGATGGGCAAGGACATGGACTTGTCTGTGAGCCCAGCTCAGCAGGGCCCATGGCCAGGCAGGGCTGTGAGAACTGGAGAACCGGCCATTCTGCAGGGCAGGGACTGTTGGCCCGGGGGAGTGATATGGGGTCCTGGCTCATGGGCAGGAGGGAGGGAGCCCCAGGAGGGTGCAGACAAGTTCAGTGAGGTCTGTAGTAGCAACAGGACCCCAGAGCTTTCTGTAACTTGAAACTTTGCTGTAATATTGGGTTTTCAAGGTTTGTTTTTTTTTTTTTTTTTAAGGATGGTTTAATTTAAATTTAAACAGGATTATTAAGCAAAAATAAGTTTAAATATACTCTTTTTAATGGATTAGATATGACTAAAATACTGTGTGGTCTGATCTTAGATCTATAAATATGGCATTTGAATTGAACTCTTCTAAGAAAATACAAATAAATTAGTACATACATTCAACTATCAGTACTATAACGGTTGCACTTCCACCAAGCACTAGAGATTTCAGAATTGCTTTTAGTGCAGGTATTGTCCTTCTATAAAGTGAGTATATGACAGATTTTCATCACAGTGACTGATGTATAACTCGGTATCAGATTTCCACCTGGAAATGTTTGTTCCTTTCAAAGCAATCCTGAAGAGTCATGCTATGTATTTAGTCCATTAACATGTATTTGCCAGCATTCTTTAGCATGGATTTGCTAGTTCTTGAATAGCTCTTGCCAGAATTTTACAGAGCTAAGAAGATTGACATAATTCTTCCTTCTCCATTAGCACCGTCACTGTAGTTGTCATACTCCCACAAACGTTACTGGTCAAAACTAAGCATCTTTCTTAACAATTCCTTGCGCCCTTTTTCCTCTCCATTCATATAGTATCTGTGTCTGGCCTTGTACATAAGGTGCAGACTTTTAATAGCCGCAGGAAAAGTAAAGGAAATTACTACAGCAGAAACATTCATGATCTAAACAAAATTATTTTACTGCACAACTGACTGTCACAGTCAAATCCATGCTGAATCCTTTTGAACCTCTAGAAAATAGTGAGTGAACACAATGTCTAAACCCATTGGTTCATAGTAAGGTATTTTATTAAAGATGTTACCATTAGCTACTTTTCCATTTTCCACTTCCCCTTCAAAAGCATTCAGGATGGTAAACTAAGGTATGAGTTTGGGTTTATGTCCCTTCTTCAACATAAACAAGTTAATTTGAATAAGGTACCAGTTCTGATAAGTGAGTAGTTAATTTTAACTCCCCTTATTTTTTCCTGAATTATAAAGTGAACACCTTTATTAATAATTTTCTTGCCACTGATATCAAAATTTTATAGAAATTAAAATTAAATAGTAGCTGATCCTCAGTAGAAACTTTTAGAGTATATGTGTGTATTTTTATTACTTTTATTACTTTCCTACATAATCTTGTCAGTGCTGTATAACCATACATTGTTATATAGCATCAACAATTAATACTAAATAACTGGTGAAAATTTCAGTAATCATTAAAGCCAACATTATTCATTTATACAGAAAATTAAAATAAGTCCTGTAAATATTAAAAGAAACAGACTAATTAACCAACAAATGAACAAACAAAAATAATTCAGAAGCTTCTTTAATCCTTTCAATAGAACTCAGCAGACAAGATCCAAACTCAGAATTATTGTCTTATTCTTCTGACAGAAAACTGCGTCTTCTTATTTTTTTATTTTTTTTTCTCTGAGAGATAAGTTAGTTCCTTTTTTTCTTTTTCTTTTAATGAGTTGAATAAATCACTTATATGACCTATAGTCATAATAAATAGATGTGTCAGTTTTGATGTTCCTCCTGGAAAGGATGGTTTAGACATTTTTTATGATAAAGATATTTGTGTAAAATTAATGCATCTTTCCCTGGACAAACTGCACTTCAGAATTTAATTTTCTATTTATTTTCTCCATTATAGAAATACATGCTAGGCTGTGAATTTTCTGACTGATATTCCTGCCACCCCAGCATTTTCTTTCTCTAACGGAGGTAACTCGCTGGCTTGAATTTCATGTCTGTTTTACAACTGTATGCATGTCAACATATTTTTGTATATTTAATGCCACATTCATGGATAGAGATGCAGTTCCTTTTCCTGAATGTGTTGGTGTAAGTTACCCCTCCCAAGCCTCTATAGGAGTGAACTTCTCTACTAAAATCTTAATGCAATATAAAAGCCTTGAAAATGTATCGTTTCAGTGTCTGATTGCAACAATAACCATAGCTTCAGAGTAGAACCTTATTCTTAGGAAATATAAAGCTATGTCATAATGAGTATCATAGAAACATAGAATGGTTAAGGTTGGAAAGGACTTTACGATCATTATCCATGTTTTCAAAATAGAGATGTCCAACACACACAGAGGCATATTAGCTGAACTGAACATTAGAAATTGAGTTTTTCAGTACCTCTATAAAAACAATTCATTAAAGTTGATTATTCACAAAACTAGTATTTCATGTAAAAATCTACAAAAAAACAATTCATTCAAGTTGATTATTCACAAAACTAATATTTCATGCAAAAATCTACAAAAAACCAATTCATTAAAGATGATTATTCACAAAACTAGTATTTCATGCAAAAATCTGCAAGGAACATCTTATATTAGAGAAATACAAATAAAAACCTTCATAAATTTTTTCTTCTTTTGTGTGATACATATACCCTGTTAAATCTTGTGTGACAATCAACAGCACATTAACTGAACAAACTGTTATACTTCTGTACTTTAAACAATATCAACTTTTAAAATATCTCAATTTTAACAAAAGGACAAAGGTCTTTTTTTAGAAAAAATGGGTTTAATATTTGTAAGTTGAAACTGCCCTACCCCTCCCACTGTAATTTTGCACACTCTGTTCTGTGGTAGCATTTCTTCTTTGTTCAGTAGTTGGTTTTGGTTTTGCTTTTCAATGGAAGTCTATATATATGTGTGTTTATGCTTGTACACTTACATAGCTTTTTTAACTGTGTGTGCCTACGTGTTCACATGTGTATGCTTAAGCTGAACACACGTATTTCATTGGATTTGGGTTGAAACCTGATGTTATCAAATTTAGAAAGCTTCATTAATATCTGATGCAGTTTTGGTACATTGTTTCATAGCATATAGGGAATATTTAACATTTATTTGAAGCCATCATGCTGAGATACAGTCCCATCACTGCTGATGCTAATTCTTTAAATGTGATCTTGCTTTTTGATTATGCTGGAAATCTATTAAGGAACAATCTGCAGACAACCATTTCAGTCTGTTAGCCTGAATACGACTTATTTAGTACTTTCCTGCATGCCTTGTCCATCATTTTATCTCGGTTCTAAGGGGATTAGTCTTGAATCTAGTAGGATGACAGTTTCTTAGATTAAAGTAAACACAGGAAAGAGTAAAAAGGGAGAAGAAACCTCCATAGGAATCTTTCTTCCTTTTTATTCTTCAGGAAAAGGTATATTCAGTGCAATGAATCTTATCTTTCATGTGGAAATACTGCTTAATAAACAATGCAGAGTGCTTTATTTATGAAGACAGGTAAACTAATATTCGTTAAGATAATATATAATGAAAGTTTAGGGTTTTTTT
The DNA here is from genome assembly GCA_026283785.1 of Coracopsis vasa. Taxonomy (NCBI): domain Eukaryota; kingdom Metazoa; phylum Chordata; class Aves; order Psittaciformes; family Psittacidae; genus Coracopsis; species Coracopsis vasa. The sequence goes on along the minus strand of JANHGB010000657.1, from coordinate 3,995 downwards.
AAAGTCTTAGAATTTTATAAAGGCATCTGGGATTTAAAATAGGATTAACAATAAAGCACAACACAAAATAAGAAGAAACTTTCATTACCAAAATAAACTATAAAAATCAAGTGAATATTTAAAATCAGTTATAGGTTGAGATACTAAAAGGTTAATGTTACCCTTAACCCTCACTCCCCACATGCAAAAGTGATATTGATCAATAGTGCAGTTAAGACTAATATATAGTCTGTAGAAAACTGGTCTGACCCAAGTAGGAGGAGGAAAAAGAAAAATAAACTATTTATATATCATATTTTCCAAGGTAGCATATGCCCCTTTGCTGTGGTTTCAGCTGGGACAGAGGGAGGGGATGCTCCATGTGCCAGAGGAGAAATTTCCCTGCAGCTCCTGGAGGAGACCACAATGAAGCAATCATCCCAGTCTGTCCTGTCTGATTAAATTAAACTTGTCTGTTCCTGAGTAAGTAAGTGTCTTTTTTGGTGTGTGCATGTGTATGTGTGTGAGTCTGGGTGAACATTTAGGGACATGACATAGAGGTGGACTTGGCAGTGTTAGGTTTACAGTTGGACTCTATATCTTAAGGGTCTTTTCCAACCTAAATGATTCTGTGATTCTGCATATACATATATATACATGTGTGTGTGTGTCGTGGTTTAAGCCCAGCCGGCAACCCAGAAAACAGTGCAGCTGTTCACTCATTCCCCCTCCTTCCTCCTCCTGCTCCCGGAGGGATGGGGAGGAGAATCGAAATAATGTAACTCTCACGGGCTGAGAAAAGAACAGTCCAGTAATTAAGGTATAACACAAACCACTACTGCTGCCACCGATAATAATAATGATAAGGGAAATAACGAGGGAAGAGACTACAACCACTCACCACCCGCTGACCAATACCCAGCCCGACCAAGCAGTGATCTAGCCCTTCTGCGTAGCTGCCCTCAGTTTATATACTGGGCATGATGTGCTGTGGCATGGAATACCTCTTTGTCTAGTGTGAGTTAGGTGTCCTTTCTCTGCTTCTTCCCAGCTTCCCCTCCTCCCTGACAGAGCGTGAGACTCAGAAAGTCCTTGGTCAGACTAAACATTACTGAGCACCAACTAAAAACATCGGTGTTATCAGCATTGTTCCCAGGCTGAAGGTCAAAAACACAGCACTACACCAGCTACTAAGAAGGAGAAAAATGACTGTTACTGCTAAACCCAGGACTGTGTGTGTGCATGTCTCTTTGTGTTTTATGCGTGTGCTTGTTGGAAGCACATGCTTAGCCTCACTATTGGTTGGATCAGGCAACATGCAGCTGTACCAGCCTTACCTCCATTGGGATACTGGATTCAGCAAGCCTTAACAATCCTGATGTATACTTAAATTCTATTTTCTCATAATTATTCTTATCTTTATTTTCCTAGAATAAAAGAAAAGAAAAGAAAGGAAAACCAAAACAAAAAAAAAAATAGAAGAAAGTTCTTCTGAGGTGTCTTAGTTCACAGTTATGAGCAGTACAGCAGAACACAGAATTTCGAATTGCAGAGCATCAGGGGGAGTAAACTTGGAAACATCACAGCTGTAGGGAAAGATATGTATCCAAACTTGTATTTCGTAATTCAGATGCAGTGCAGATATATTTCAATGAAGCAGATAATTCAATCTTTATTCTGTTCCAGTTTTGCTTAACTTCCACATTGTTCATAAGAAAAGAGGGGAGCTAACTAAGATGAAAACTCAGACCATAATATGGTATTCTATCATGAGCACGTTGAAGCTGTCTTAATGACTGGGCATCAGTAAGCTTGTCACAGTAATCTTTACCTGCTTCCAGGTTTGATATTTTCAACACAGATTAGAAACACAAAAGGATTAGCCCGAGTTACATCCAGCAATAAAATGAAAATGCATGATAGCTAAGAAGGTTTGTTGTCAGACTTGAACTGGGAATATGCAACTGTGCATATGGTACTTCTAAATTCAAACTTGTTCTTGTTTAGACAGCCACTTCCCACAGTGAGGCCTCATTTTATAGGAGATTTTTTTGTTATTAAACTCCAATTACTTCTACTCATATTTTGTATTATTGATTTTTAATTCATATTTACTAATCTGTTCCTCAAAATAAATTCACTTTTTCTAGCCAGTCTTCTGATTCTCTTTGAGACTGACAATTTTCTTCAGCTTTGCATCAGAAATAAATTTCCTTTGCATACCCTTTGTTTCCCCCACAAAAAAAGATTATTTGTGAAACTATAAAATGGAATCAGTTTGGGGGACTGATCTTGCTTGAATACTCCGAATGACCTCTATCTGCAACATACTCTCCATCACATAAACCTTGCATCACATAATCTTTTTTACCAGTTCTCACCTTCTTTTAAATAGCTAGTGCAATATCCTATGCTTTGCTACATTAAATGATTTAATAAAGCCAGGTAAGCATCTTTTCTGTGTTCTCAATTACTGTAAAATTTCTTATCAAGAAAGCCATCAAACTTACCATTATAGACTTGCAGTAAATCCAAATGCGTTGTTATATTTTCCCTTTGTAGTGTAGACATTATGGAAGACTTGGCCATGCCTAATGATCTTGAATTAAAGAACTGGTTGTTGAAGTGTGGAGTGGAAGGATATGAGTCTGATTTTAGAAGGAGATACCTATCAATTACGGAAGAAATTTAATTAATTAAAATACCATATGTTGAACACAATTACTATTGGAAAATGCAACACAATCTAACATATCATATTTCAATCATAGGGCTAGATAGCATTTTGGCTAAAACAAAGACAATAGGAGAATAACAATTATAAACATTACTACATATAGATCTCTTTTACACAATTTGTAGGAAATGAATAGAAGCAATAAAATGTGAAACTAAACATCAGTAGAACAAAATATAAGGAAATGGAGACTGAGGATGAGACATTCATTTTGCTAAATGAATTATACTCTGTGCAGAGCAGTCTTTCTTACGTCCATGAAAATATTTAACACAGCAAACCAGAAGCAGCCTATTGTCCTGTGAATAACATAATGCTTTAACGTATTCTGCTGGAAAATGTCCCAGGATACTTAAAAACTCATGAGGACTGAATTAAAGGATTTTAATGATAAAATAAAAAGTTATACAGGCTTATGACCACAATTGCACTGTATGGCTAATACAGAATTTATCTTTATTTATTGAATACAGACACACAATGATGCCCTTTGCTAAGCTGTGTATCCTGACAGCTCATTAAGAATAGAAACCATAATAAACAATTTGATGAAGTATTCTTTACAGTCTATGAAAGGATAACAGCTTTGAGGAATGAAATTAAAAGGGTAATTCCTCCCAGTTTATGTACTGGGAATGACATGCTGTGGTATGGAATACCCACTTGGCTAATTTGGGTCAGGTGTCCTGTCTCTGCTTCCTCTTGGCTTACTGTGCCTCTCCTCGCTGGCAGAGCATGAGAGACTGAAAAGTCCTTAATCAACATAAGCACTACTGAGCAACAACTAAACCATTGTTGTGTCATCAGCATTATTCTCAGACTAAAGCCAAAACAGAGCACTGCACCAACTACTAGGAAGAAAACTAGCTCTATCTCAGATGAAACCAGACAAATTCTCAATATATCAAATCAAACTACAGGCTAACTCTGCTTGCTTGATGTTTATGAAATGTACTTCAACTCTACTGTTCCCAGACACACCTACAGGTTCCCAGGCACACCTACAGGTTGGGCAGAGAAAAGACTCAGAGCAGCTCTGCAGAGAAGGACTTGGGGGTGTTGGTTGATAAGAAAATAAACATGAGGCAGAAGTGTGTGCTCGCAGCCCAGAAAGCCAACCATATCCTGGGCTGCATCAAAAGTGTGACCAGAAGGTCAAAGGAGGTGATCCTGTCCCTCTACTCTGCTCTTGTGAGATATGTCTTGGAGTATTGTGTGCAGTTCTGGTGTCCTCAGCATAAAAAGGACATGGAACTGTTGGAACAAGTCCAGAGGAGGG
>JANHGB010000656.1:0-10425 GCA_026283785.1 Coracopsis vasa | reverse complement strand
GTTCCCAGGCTGAAAGTCAAAACCACAGCACTGCACCAGCTACTGAGAAGGAGAAAAATGACTGCTACTGCTGAACCTAGAACACATAGTCTACCTACTTTTCTCCACTCCGTTACATTCTATGCTCCCCAAAACAAAGACTCTATTTTTCATGCCTTAATCTTCCTCCGTAACTCTGAGCTCTAAGTCTAGATATGGATATCCAGTATGAGGCCAAGTAACAGCAGCAGCTGATTTTATCACAGCCTATCAGAAGGAACTGGTCCAGTTCATTACAGAAATATTATGTTAAATCTAGGTTTAAAAATATTAAAACACACAGGTCTCTGTCTAGTGTTTCATTTTCCCGATATTATTGATTTCATTTAATGTAATTTTATGAACTTGTTTGGCCAATTTGAGTTTGACTTTTGTTGGGTTTTTCTGAAATAAACATATGGTCATGGTGAAAAAAAAAAAATCACCACAAAAAAATAAGACACACCACTGTGCAAACAGATAGACACAGTAAGAAGAAAGAAAATCCAGGTGTCAAGTGTTTTCAGTTCCTTGCTACACTGAAAACTGCTGTTCATGGCAGCAACACGGGAACTAATCATTCAGCCTTGTGAAATCCAAGCACGTGCTTTTTCTCCATTTAAGATTTTCTTTTTCCAGTTTACAGACAGATAAGGCAGACAGACAAACTATTTTTTCCTTGCACATATATGTAGATGCATTAGGGATACTCATAAGCCCTTGATGCTGTTTTAAGGTATGTGAGGCTTAGGTGCTTAAATCCTGACCCAAATGGATCTTATGTAGATTGGGTTCAGACGAATATTTAAAAGTATTCTTCCCTGCCTCCCACCCCAAGTGTTTTCAGCTTCATTATTTCTAGTGAACTCTGTAAGCACTTACTCCTGATAGATCTGCATCCTAAGGACAGCCCATATATCTTTATTAAAAGTATCAGAAGTATTTATGCAATTTTTAATTTTTTAACTGTCACAATACACATTTCAAGAAGATACTATTAAAATCTAAAATTTGAGTTTCGTACAGTGATTGCCTAAAATATTTTTCACTTCTGACACTTAGCTACATACTACTTTAGTTATCACAGATCAACCTAATTTGAATAAATCATGTGAGATTAAGATCACTCTGCACCAGCAGTAGGAGAAATGCTATTTAATGCCTAAGGAGTAATTTTCTTTGTTTCTTTTTCAGTTGGGAAAAATAAAGATCCAAATCAACATATGAACACCAAACTGTAAGGTTAACCTCAAACCAATACTTTGGAAAGCATTGTATCTTTCCCTCAGTCCATGCCAGGAAAATTATTTTTCTTTAGGATTATTTGATCCCCACATTCATCTTAATCCCAGAATGAAATAAGCAGTTGAAAGCTTGAAGCTTTGTGGAGCAAGAAATATTCTGCATTAAGTGCTGACAAACTTTGGAGTATCTTAGTTCTGACACTGTGGACGAAAACTACATGCTCTGGTATTCACTGTGACACAAAGAACAGCGAGTCAGGCTTACGTGCACTATTCACTGCTATACAAAGCATGATGAGACAGGCTTACATGCACATAAATGTATTCACAAGATCCATGGCTGATGACTTACTTACACTGACAAATAGTCCAAGTGTGTTAGAAGGAAAAAGAATATAAAAAAAAAAAAAAAAAAAAGGAGAGAGGAAATAAAACCTTTCCCAATGGCCAGCTGGGAAAGGAAGCAACACATGTCCCCAGATATGCATTTTCTGGTAACCCATCAAGTGTATCTATCAAGTTTTCTCTTGCTCACAACTCTCATCATTCATCATTATGCTACTGACTGGTGCACATTTGATCAAAGCAGTTGAACACATTAACTGGATGTTAAATTTTGTGCATGTATGTATCACTGAATAATATTTATTGGATGTCTTATATACTAATGTTTTCAACTATTTTTCTCCAGCACAAATTAACAAATTAAAAGTTGCAAAGTAACGCGTGAAACAGGAAGGGAGATTCACATGTCAGTGGTGATTGTTTCCCTATAGAAATCCAACAAAACAGACACAGCAGTGACCATAGCAGAGTTGGAGGTTGCAGGTACAAGGCAGTGAGGGCAAGAGCATTTGGAGAATCAGAGGTAGTGGCACTGCCACTACAGCCTTAAAGAATGCAAATAAAAGGTCACACAGTTGCAAGTGCAAGGAGTCTGCAACGCAAAGCCAGTAAATGTGTAGCTATGTAAATTAATAGCAATATACATAATCAACCACAAACTGATTAAAGTCATCCCAGAAAATGGTAAAATATTAATTCCAAGTGAAACAAAGGAAAATGGCAAGTAAATGGCAGTTATTAGCAAAGAAAAAATCTAAATCTGTTCTAATTATGTAGAAAGAAAAAGTATATATGTTATTCTTTTCCAAGGGATCCCAAAAGCATAAAAGTTAAACAGCAGTCAGTGACAATGGGAGCTATCTACACAACTTTAACCAGCTACAAGTTTCTACATGAAAGTTGTATGTTCTCTTTTCTCTTTTAACAAAGAAATAGATGAGGTTTAGAGTACAATTAATTTGAACTGTTTTAGATTCCTACTTTAAGATGAACTCTATCATACCTTTCTTGTACTTTCAGCAGTGATACAGTTTATTATAAATAAGAATATCTGAATTCCTTGTACTTGACTTTGGATCCATTTTTCCCTGAATAACTCAATGTGAGTTTCAGACTGACATCTTTATGAAATTGTCACAGTATGCTTCTGCAGCTTCACAATCTTTAGTGCTCTTTTGAAAATCCTACCATAAGCCTTCCTATCAACAGCCACAATCTTCAGTTCCACTACTATTCCCTCACTATCACCATTAAGTCCTCTTCACTACCTCTCCACTTCATTATGGAGCAGTTCCCGGCAGAAAGATTGTTTGTTTACAAGTTCTTCAGAAGTAAATTCTTTTAATAGAAGTATTATTATGCGTGTAATGTAGTAAAAAAAAAAATTAATAAGTATTTGCTCTAGCATGAGGCATTAGTCACTTGAATTATGCCATGTATTTATATCAAATTACATATTGCTGTCTTCAACACAGAGTTGATTACAGTTATGCAAAGTTTTGCAAAGTCTTGCAAGAATTTTCCTAATTATGAAACTGAAAAAACACAGAATCACAATTGTTAGGGTTGGAAAGGAGCTCAAAATCATCTTGTCTAACCCACTGCCAAGGTAGGGCCACCTAAAGCAGGTTACACAGGAACACGTCCAGGCAGGTTTAGAATGGAGGGAAAGACTCCACAACCTCTCTGGGCAGCCTTTTCCAGTGCTCTGCCACCCTCAACCCTTCCTCATGTTGAGGTGAAACTTCTTGTGGTTTTGTTTATGGCCACTGCTCCTTGTCTTGTCTCTGGGTACCACTGAAAGGAGTCTGGAATCACTCTCTTGGTACCTGCCTTTGAGATGCTTATATGCATTAATGAGATCCCCTCTCAGTCTTGCCTTCTCTAGACTAAACAGGCCCAGGTTCCACAATCTCTCCTCCACAATCTGGAGCTTAAGAGAGATGCTCCAGACCCCTGATCATCTTTATGGCCATCCACTGGACTCTTTCCAGTAGCTCGTCTTTCTTACACCAAGGAGCTCAGAACTGGAGTACTCCAGTACACAGTACTCCAGATGTCACTTCACCATTGTCAAGTAGAGGGAGAAGATCATCAACCTTGACCTACTGGCCACACCCCAGGATACTATTGTCCCTCCTGGCTGCAAAGGCACACTTATATTGTCCATGACATAGCTGTTACCTAAGGCATCAGAAATTTTGTGAAATTCATTCAACTCTTGGGGGTTTTCCACTGTTTATTTCAAGTAGTCTCAATTACTTGAGGCAGACTGCCTTCCCTCCTGCCATACTGGAATGTTCTATGCACCTTGTAGAACAGCCGAGGAACAATTTTGGCCTTAGACTAACTAGACATAAGATTTGTAGAATATTAGAAGTGGACCTGGAGACAATAATGAGGTCCTGTATTTACCCAAAACATATGCAGATGTAATTTAGTTAAAATTTTTGTCTTATTTTGGACAAGTCAAAGAATAATAATCTTCATGTTAATTAATTTAATTTTGCTATTTTCCCCTTCTGTTTTCTTAACATAGAATCAACTAGGGAAAGACCTTCAAGATCATCAAGTCCAACCATTACCCCAGGACTGCCAAGTCCCCCACTAAAGCAAGTCACACTATGATGTCCAAGCCACATCATCAGTTAATTCCTTCCATCTGGGCCATAATATGAACATTTTCATTAACCTGTTTGAACTTTGGCATATTAAGTACACAGAAATAGTCACATATTCAATATAAATTCATTTCCAATAGCATTAGTTAATAAATAACTGCTTTCCAAACTTGTTCTCATTCAAGTTATATTAAGGAAGTTAAAAGAATTCAATGCTTGCTACAATTTACAGCTGGCCATATATGATCTTCTCATTTAGTGTTGTTTACTGAGTATTTCTGTTAAATAGTTTTTTTGTCAGTTGCAGTAGAGTTGTATTTGCATTTGTATAGTAATCTAGGATTAAATAATGTAACTCCTTTTAATTTTTTGCAGCAGCTCCAAAGAAGGTGATACATGTTTCTGCAAATCAACTCAAATATAATTAATTATCTCCAAAACATTCTCAGATTTACATAAATGTTTCTTCTATCTTCCTGAATGTTTGCTTTTACTGCCTGACTTCCATCTTACAATTTGCTATGATATCTACAAAATGACATGTCATTAGTTTTACATACCTGTCAGAAAAAATAGGCTGATAAATTCTAACACACTTCACAACGTTACTCTTATGTGCAATTTGTCTAAATGAACTACTTTTTAATGTAAAACTAATGAGAAATAACTTACTTAGGAAATAAATCCTATGGTTTAGGTGGACTGTGACACTACAGATGGAGAATATTCAGGCTAATAGCTGTGTTATAACTGTTGCCCATCTGAAAGGGATGGTAGCACCTGAGCACACCACTGTCTTGTTTTGAGAGTCTGAATCTGCTAAATATTCCAGATGGATGGAGGGTAAACAAAAGAGCTATTAACAGCTTCAGAGACTGATTCATAACGTTGACATGGTGGTAGTTACTGTATTCAACTGTGGATTTTAATAAAGCTCTCTAAATATTTTAGTGAAGGACTTGGTGTACATTTGGTGTTCAATGAATACTAACATCTGAAGCCTTCAGACTGTAATACATATGTTGTAATATGCTCTGCCTTATCTCCAGGCATAACATAGATAAGGCTTTATGTGTCTTATTCACAAATTAAATATCATTATCTATTTAAAAGTGTAAATAATAAAACATAAAAGATACGTATCAGCTATTATTTTCAATACTACAAACAACTGAACTTTATCAGGATACCTATACATTTCAGCTTCCCTTATGGAGGACACAACTCCTGAGACTTGCACAGAACCTAATTTTCAGTAACTCCAATGAAATTCTTCAGAGAAATAATCAACTGAACAGAACAGAAAACAGTATCTCTGAGCCAGAGGCTAATATTGTCAAGTCTGCCTTTCTGCAACAAAGTATGAGGGACTGTGCCACAATGAAAACAGGTCTATTAATTCATTTCAGGTAATAATAGTCTGTTTAGCTTGCTGCATGCTTTTACACTCCATTAACCCACTTGCAACTCTTTCAGAATCAAAATGGAATATTTTTTTTTCAAAGCATGAGTGCATAAGTATTTCTAAAATTGTCTTCATTCACAGCATTTCGTACACTATCGTTAACTCTAAAATATAAAATAGTATTTTTGTCTGCCATGAGTTGACAGCAGGTATCTTTTCACACATGTCCTTTGTTTTCAATCCACATCACTGCAAAAAATGCCTGGAGACAAGTACTTTAATGTGTTAGCAAAAACATTACCCATTTTCAGGGAAAAACAAGCTCATCTAGTAATGCAGCAATATTGTAGTTTCACCGTCATATCGAGGGCAAAGAGTTGCCAAATTCAGTGGCAAGTCTGCAAGTAACACAGATGATTCGTTAAGCAAACTTCTCATTATCCAATCTCTTGTACAGCTGTATCATCCCTATTGTGAGTATCAACTTGTAAAACAACTCTAGAGACCCCATGAAAGAAGAGATCTGCATGTTGTAGTCACTATGAAAAAGAGGATCCCATCTCGTAATCTGTAAAAAAACTGTATGAGCAGAGATGACATGATGTTAACAAATAACACAATGTTAAAGAACAAAAAAGAAGAAACACAGGAAAACATGATCAAGGCCTACATATCTCAAGATATTTGTGCTATTACTCGTGTCCTGCCCCAAGGGTGAGAGGGGAGCTGAACTTTTCCAACACTACATGTTTGCAGGAGAAACTACAGGCCCTCCAGAGACTGGAAACAAAACAATGATTGATTTTATTGTAAACTTCTCTAACACTGTGTCAGATTTGACAAGCTCTTGCTTTTATAGAAGACCTGAAGTAACGATAAGAAAAGAGTAAGGAAAGAAAACAAAGATTAATAAGCTCACCACCAAGCAGATCTTGTGTCATCTGCTCTATCAGTGACCCCTTACAGCAAGTCATCCAATGATCTCAACATAGAGGAGCACAGCCTATGTGGTCAAAGGCTGCCTTTTATCAGATCAGGCTCTCTTGGTTCCTCCCAGTCATTTCCATCCCTGCAGATGATTCATGAGCTGGTCTGGAACATTCCAGACAGTGGCAGGGGGATCTGGTGAGACACAGACCAGTTAACGCTGTGCCCTGACGGGTGCTGCAGTGTCTGTGCTGCTGTCTTCAGGCAGTTGATCTTCGCAGCCTCAGAGCAGGCACACAGGAAACCATCCCCATCTTCTTGGAGCACGATTTCTGCTCTGCCCCCTCACCACCAATCTTCTGCTCTCCACAGACAGGCATTCAGCCTCCCTCAGTACCTTCCATCTTTTGAGTTGCTTTGAGACACACACAAAAAGGGTCTCTTGACCATCACAACTCGGTTTTAAGAAGTAAAAAGCCACAAGAATGTAGTACTGGAGCTTTTTATGAAGTGATCTTCCTGTAATAGGAGCTCAACACAGAGGAAAGCAGAGGGCAGATAAAGACTGCAACTAAAATAAGAATAGCAGTTTGACAGGAAAAAAAGACCTGTAATAACACTTGAAAATTTAATAGAAACTTGTTCTTCACAAAAGTGAATTCCATGAAATCAAAGGCAAGCCCTTCAAAAAGTCTAAATAATGTATTGCATATGCATAGGCAAGCATAAAAGGAGAAGTTCAGTAGACGAGAATATACAGTGGTGTTCCTATTTCCACCAGCATTTACTATTATAAATCAAGGTATTTGGCTTGTAACAGCAATGCACCGTTCATCTTGCCTTCATTACCATGATATCTGAAGGTCTGTGAGTATTCAAGCAGCTAACAAAAATATTTAACTTGGCGACTTAATAACACACCTCACTCAGAGACAGAATTACTCAAGGATAAATTAACTCTATAATACCCTTTCTGACACTTGTGTTTACTTCTCATAAAAGTAGAAGCAACAAATTACTGTAAAATGCTCTCCGTATGTTTTTCTGCACCATATAATGAGAAATATATCATCACTGAAAGCAACACTGATGAAATGACTATAGAACACAAGAGAACAGATACACAGCTTCATTTCTTTTACAACCTAGCATTATCTAACCATCCAGATTCTTTGTGCTTCCTGGGGCCTCTGGCAGCACAACACCTGGATGGAATTCAAGCAGCATCTGGAGGTTGTTATTGCTTCTCAGCAACAGGGTGGAGGGAGAGCAGGTAGTGCATTATGAGACTTTCTACATTTTGAGGCTTTCTACATTAGGTGTGGAGAAAATGTTTAACAAACAGGTGGACTTCTTTTCTCTTTTAACTCTCAAATTTTTAGCTTGGCAGCTGTAGTTTTTCCAGGAGTGGCCTTGACAGAGTCATGAATTCTGTTCTCAGCTTCAAATGGGAATATGTGTGGCTGTCCTTATATGTATGATTTTATATGTGATCATCTTTTCTTGAAAAGTTATTCATTCTTGTTAGTTAACATCAACCGCACTTTCACTCACTCTTAGTTTTGATTTAAATTATGTGCATCCTTAATTCCATTTGACTGGCTAACAACCACAGAAGAATTATCATTTAAATTTAGTTAATTACAAAATATGCTAACACATTTAAAGGACAAATCAATATTTTCAGGTTATATTGCTTAATGGTTTTATGGTTGATTCTAATTTGCAATTATACCTCTTTCCACTGTTTTGAAATTTTAAAGAAAACTATAAGTGAAGTAAAAATAGTAAATGACATCTAAACCACTGTCCTTAAAACCTCTCACAGAGAAGTTTTATACTTGACAGGACAAGGTGCAGAGGCTTTTCTGTAACATGGACTACTGTAGGCCTATACACATTATAAAAACAACCAGAACTAACCTTCAGGTGTCAAGAATTCAAATTGCAACGTGGAAACAGTGGCAAAGACTCTTGTTTATTGATGTACCTGCAAAGTCTATGTATCTTTAAATATGCACTGAGAGAGAGAATATGTGTGTGTGTATGTGTGTATATATTCATGTGTATATATGCGTGCATGTGTAGAGAAAGTAGTAAGTGGTTACAATTGTAATAGCAGCTCCTAATTAAGACAGCATTATCTGTCCTACAAATGCATGTAGTTTTGAAGCAGTTTTCTAAAAGTAGCTTTTTCTTCAGCACTTCATCAAGATAATGACAACTCCTTTCTGAATCAGAAAAAGAAAAGCTGCTGTGTATCTAAATGCATGAATAGCACCAATCCAAATTAGAGACACAAAGGATTAAAACTGTTTGTTCAAGTTCTTTGTTACAGCCTGTATGAACAGGTGGGAAAATCTTAATGAGAACATTTTAAATTCAACTGACCTTTTCCATGTTTTTTGTTAAATGAATCTTATCAATAGGTAGGATACTTACAAAGAAGCTCTGCTCTTTTCTGTTGAAAGGTAATAAAAAAGGAAAAGTCATGCTTGCAGAATTCATTTGCATGTATCAATGATTTTTAGTGCTAAGCAGCAGACAAAAAGTACAGATTGAATTAATACATTCTGCAAATCAATATCCTATCCTATCAAATGTGAAAAAATTCTCCCCAGAAAACCATCAGCCTTTACTATTTATGATGGTAAAATTGAATTAATTCTAGGATTACCCTTAAAACTAGTGCTGACTTTGGTACAGGGCATAGTGTACCCTTCCCTGTAGCGATGTTGCAGCTGATTCATAAAATTCATACTTGTGTAACTCCTAAGAGATTAATTATTTAATCATTAGAGCTGCATTGAGGTTGAACAAAACAGAAAAAAAATATCCTGAAGGTGAGGAATTCCTTTACATCAATGAAGATGATGTAATATCCTGACAGAACCTCCAAGGAATAATGGTTCTTCTCTAAAAAATAACTACAAGAAAAAGATAAACTGTCTAAATCTCAGCAAAACTTTACAAAATGTATTATAAAAGCATGCCTACTAGAAGCCAATAGCAAAACACCCATTTTTAAAGTATTTCTTATCAATCAAACATCGTAACATTTTGGGAAACTGCACAACTATTTTTGAAGGCCCGGAGTGTGTTTATTTGCTTTTGATTTCTAATGACATCAAATAGGAAATATGTGCAGAGAAAATTGTTTTGCTTATAAAATCCAAATCAAAGAAATGTGTATCAGCTTTTCCTGTCAGTCAAGAGTAAATTTCAGGAAATTTGAAAGCTGGGGAACGAGATATTGAGGGAATTAGTACCACTATGCTGCTTTCCATCTTAATCTGCTGAGTTTTTTCCATGTATACCTTCAGAGCAATCAGGACGAGCAAGATGCAAACCCACTGGGTTACTTAACAGAAAAAATGTTTTCATCAGGAAAAATAGTAACATAATGCTGTAAGATTAGTATGGACAATATTGTACAGTAGATTTTTTTGTTCTGAAAGTCAATAGCATTTATAAACTGTCAGTGTAGGAGACAGCTTAAGTACATTCTTGAGGTACACAGATTTTTAAGTCCATCCTTTATAGCAAAATTGTTTACAAGTACTGACTTAGTACAAACTTAGTACAAACAAGTCACAAACTAATTGATTCATTCAACAAACAAACAAAATTTATATGACAATTATTAGACTTTTCTGTGTTGCAGAGTTGTTGTGGTTTAAGCCCAGCCAGCAACCCAGAACCACGACGCCACTCACTCACTCTCTCCTCCTGATTCCCCCTCCTGTTCCTGGAGGGATGGGGAGGAGGATCGAAAGAATGTAACTCCAACAGGTTGAGATAAGAACAGTCCAGTAACTAAGGTATAACACAAAACCACTACTGCTACCACCAATACTAATAATGA
>JANHGB010000652.1:0-15840 GCA_026283785.1 Coracopsis vasa | reverse complement strand
GAAAAAAGTATGTCAGCTGCCACTTTCTGAAACTGGGGCAAATGTACCTGGAAAAGTAATTTCTGTATGCATGCTCTAGTGTTATATTTTACTGAACGTCTCTAATCTCTTTGCCAGAAACTGAATGCTGAGTTAGGGACATCTCTGGCCTGACTGAGGAAGGCAGTTCTCACAGGCTAAAGAAGCAGAGAGGAAAGCAGCAGTGGGGAAAGGATGTGGTCAGCTGTCTGTCCTTTTGGGCATTTCTGATTTAAACATATTTAGCTTTTCGAGGAAAGGTTTATATAATTTTTTGTTGTTGTTGAAATCTGCTGAATTTATTGACGTTTCGCTTTTGTTTTATAACATCTTATATTTTTATCTTACTACTGTGCAACGAGTTAATCTTGTTCTTATTGGTGTTCTGAATAACTAAACCCTCCTTGATCCTGCATTGATGTTTCTGGCTGTACCTGTCGCCTCCAGTATAGCAGCCATGTGGCAGCACTATATCCAACACACCACAAGAGGGCTTTTCTCCCAGAATATGAGTTACATTACCAAGTTATAAAAAACAATGATTCGTGGTTGTGTTTCACGATATGACAGACATTGTCTCAACTTCCTTTGACTCACTTTGGGATTAAGTGCTGTCATTGCTTTGATCAGATTTATTTATTTTCAATAATGCTTACTTGCCTCAGGTTGGTAAGGAGACAAATGTGCTTTGATTTAAGGGAGTACATCTGTATTTAATTATCAGTGAGGAAATATTTTAAAACTGAGAAAAGGAAGTAATAAAATTTATTTTAAAAATAACTTTTTCATCATTAATGGTCAGCATAGGCAAACAAATCTCTTCCTCATTTAAAATTCTATATTTGCTAGAGAGTTTGAAATGTTCAGTTGCGTCCATATTTTATTTTTTAAAGTATAAATTATAGAGATAGAGTTATCGACACATTTTGTGCTTCTTGTCTTGTTTCACATTTTATGTAGTTTGTTTTGGAAGAGTAATTCAGCTGAAAATTTAGTGTCCCAGCTTGCAACACTGTTATGCTCTGCTTTATGTTTGTAGTCTAATGTTTCATAAATAATTTATTAAAATAATTAATGGTTCTGTGTTTGACAAAACAGGTTTTTCAGATTTGGTAAATTAATATAACTGGATAGTTTTGCCAGAGTTTTTCCTCTCCTTCCCCTTTAGAGACTATGTATTAATAATGAAGTATCAAAATTCACCACTTAAAAAGTGTTTTTATATTAAGCTTCAACCCTGATTTTTGTTTATGCTGAAGCTGATTCAAAGAATCATTTGTCAGGTAGGAATTATGAGTGAACAGGAAAATTGAATACACATACTTTTTCTAAAGTGGAAAATGGAAGAATCAGCTATCATGGACTTAGGTTATTAAGTATGAGGAAAAAGATATTATGACAGCCTTGACAGTATCCAGATGTATATAGGGAAGGGACAAAAGGTATATGTGTGTGTCATGGCAGTGAAGTTTTAAAGAGGACTAGCATGGGAAATGAGATGTTTGAAATGAGCAAAGAGGGGTATCACAAGAGTCTTTTATGTACATGTGTGTTTCAAGTGTTAAAAGTCACCACAGTGTTTCACAGTGACCTAAGCACTAAGTTTTCTTCCTCCAAGCAGGCTGGAGAGAACACAATGAACTCACACACTTTGGTTGCCTAACGTCTGATTCTGCAATCCTTAGCTTGCATGAGTCATCCTGTTTATTGTAAGGGGACTGCTCACATATGTAGGTTTTCTTGTAGGTAGGTTGGTGTGACCAAGGGTTTATGGGTTTGAGCATAGTGTAGGCTTTGCAAAGGATAATAATTTGCTTTTGGAGTAGCAGCATGATTTGCATTTTCTTTGAATATGGCTCATCCTTATTCTCCTTTCATGCAGCATGGCTTGTCTTAGAGACAAACTGTTGTTGTTTAATCAGTTCAGACAGAACACAACTTTAGTTGTGTGTCTAAATAAACAATATTTAGTATATACTAAATTCATATGCATTTTGAAAAATCCTAGTTTTAAACTGGTATAAATTTGCAACAGTTGTAAGCACCGTCTTGGCTATATTCTGGTGTTGCTGGGAATCACATTTGACTGTGTCTTAGGGGTATCAGTGGAAGTTTAGTGTACTGAGTTTCTCTTACCTTTCACTGTCACTCACCTGACATAAAGTTTAAATCAAGGCTGTGAGTGCCAGGAGAAATATGTGGATGAAGCAGCTAACATCTTAATAAAATATTTGTCAGGTAGGGAGAGGATTCAGATTTTCAGTGATTCCTCTTGGTAAATCACACTGAAAATGATGGTAGTTATAAATCCTGCCTGATGGTTATACATAGCTTGTTTTCTATCTCTTCCCTTACCAAGAAGAGAGATAAAGTGAAAGAAGGTACTGTAGGTGGTTATAAGTGCACCACAGATTTGAATAGAGTCAAGATGATGTCCTGGTTTCAGCCTCTTTTAATTATTTTACGGTAATTGCTTCCTTTATATATGTCCCTGAGCAGACACCACTAAAAAGTCAGAACAGTGCGTTTTGTTAAAGTTTATTATTTTTGTTCAGCATTTGGAAAATAAAGGTTGTAGAAGTATAAAGTGCATGAGAAAATAGAAGAGGGTACTGGTGGGAGAGGGGGGAGGGAAGCGTTCAGTCACAGCATTTTAGGCTGCATAGTGTGGAAAGTCCCCTTTTAACCTTCTTATTCTAGTGGGAAATTTTAAGATCTGGGATTTTTACTGATGCTAGTCAAAAACTGTAAATAAGAGGCTTCAATGAGTCACAACAGAGGAGGGATATTTAATAGCTGTAGGCCATAGTATCCAAGTTTAACAAAAATATATTCAGTGCTTGTGACCGTTTTAATACATACATTTTCATGAATTTAAAAGTTACTGTTCTCTTCTCTAGTTCACCTTGATCACCAGAACAAACTCCACAAGAGATGGTAAGTGGTCTTTATGGGTTTCTATGTAAGAACTTAGTCACTTTTTATGTACAAAACGCATATAAACACTTATTGAACTGCCAGTGCAGACATGTAAAAATTAGATGTGAAAGTAGCTACATTGCTCTAGAAATAGAATTCAGAATGTAACAGTGGATGATTTGTCTACTCCTGGGAAGACTCCAGAGACATAACAGGAAAATAACAGAGGACTCTGATCATTTGCCTTAGATTTACAGCTTTTGTTTCCTTGAGGAAATCTCTTATTTCCATTTATTCTGCAGCTGAAAAAGCAGACACAGAACTAAGTTAAACTTTAAAGTGTTCCTTTCCCTTTTCCACCCCAATCTAAAACATTTCTGTAATTTCTTTTTTAACAGATGTATTTTTAAAATTCAAATGTAAAAGGGATTTCAAGGGTCACTTGCAACAAAAAAGCCACAAAAAGTAGTTGGACAGGCACCAGCATCACAGTTCTGTCTACATGAACTGGCTTTTTGTCTTCTTTTCCCTTAAATTAACTACTGGAGCTAGTCAGCTAGACAAATCAGCCAGCTGGATTCCAGAGCTTTCAGTAAAGTCATGAAGGCCCTTTTTAGAAACATTCTTGAAGAACTGGAGATAATTTTTATTTAAAAGAATATGTTGTCTTCTTTGGAAATACATAGAATGTAGGATATACTTGCTTTTGTCAAGCTTCATGATGTATCAAAAACTGGGTTTTTAAGTACTGGGAAAAGTAGACAGAATGTTCCGAAAGTAACCTGCAAATGTATCAGATTTGACAACAGGACACTGTCTGACTGCTGAAGGTTGAGGAGTCAGTGTAGGCATTCTTAAGCAAGGCAAGAACAGTGAATAAAACGTTCTTCCTAGCTTTTAGGTGGCTGGATGATTAAGAATGAAGAAATTCCATATGGAAGGCGGATGCTTTTCTTGCACCCACTCATGTTAAGAATAAATATTCTGAAATGCATGGTCTCGTAGCAGTGCAATGTTAAACCAAGAGGAGAATCAGAATGAAGTTTCACCTCCATGAATTGTTGCTTTTCAGGAAAGATAGTTTGTCTAGACTTTTAAATCCCGTAGCTGAGTCACACAGCCCTTCACAAACAGGGTGCAATGTTTGATCAGAAATATCCTAAAGAATGCAAGTTTGTTGTTGTGCATTTTCTTTATGGACTCTGTTAGCCAGAGGAATTTTGTTTCTGAGAGTGCTTCCCAATGACCTTAAAAAGAGATTGTATTTATAGATGTCTTATGGGATAACAAGCTGAATTTTGCAGAAAGAGGGGAAACATGAAAGTTCCAATTATTATTTCAGATTCTCTAGCATTTACATTATTGCCTGAGAACCAGAAATTGAAAATAAATGTAAGTAAATGAAATTAACCTCTCTTGAAATTGTTGGCATTAAATAGAAGGTATTTCTTAGGGAAGTTTTTTCTGTTTTGTTTTGGAATTATTTTTTCCCAGAAAATTATTCCTTTAAGGCTACAGAATGGTGCCAGTGCAGATCAAGAAAACACACTTAAAGAAAGATTTTTGTCTTGTATGCCTTTTTTTAAAAAAAAAAAAAACAAAAAACCCCAACTAAGCTAATAAAGGACTGTAAATGTCACATTCGTCTCTGAAAACCTCAGCTAAATCTCGCCTTAGTTCTGAGTGTTTGCCAAAGCATGGCTTAATTAAAATTCTTTCAATTTAAAGTACAGGCATTCTGGTTTGGCCCAGATAAAAGATTGTCTATAGAAATTAAGAGGTGAGGGAAATAAAAAAAGAAATTTATTATACTTGTTCTAGGCTCTAGTTTACTTTATGGCTTTCTTTTAAGATACCTTATTATCCCCTCATTTTGAAAGTAGGATGAGGGTGGAGATGAAATGGCCTGTACAAAGGGGGCTTAATGCTAGAGGGACTGTGGGGCTTTGTAGTTGCTGGTGAAATCTGAACAGCATGAAACTTTTTTTTCAGGAAAACTAAGATTAGCTGGAAGACAGGAGAAGGTGTGTTACAGTATGCTTCGTTCTATAGAACCATTTTTCCATGTATTTTATCAGTGGTACTTTATTACCCCTTTTCATATGTTGGTTGCTGATGAGTACAAAAGGGAGATTTACTGGCAGCTTGCACTTGGCTAAATACAGTCTTGTTTTTGATCGAGGCCATGATGGATATATGAGCTTGGCTGAATTGCCATTTGACCTTTTCTGAGAAACTTATTTTGGCAGGCAGATGGAGGAAATATGTTACTGGATAAAATGAATGCCTTTGTTTAATATGGAGGAATTTTAATCTCTTGTGTTTTCTGTCTGCGGATTTGGAAATCAGGTGTAGGTTGTAATACATACACCTTGGAATGATTCAGTTCTTACAACTCACATGAGCAGCTGAGGAATTGTGGAATATGTCCACACAGCATATCCTCTAAAAAGAGCTAATTCCCACTGTAGTAGCACAAACACTTGAAAAATACCTTCTGGAGACTACAAATTTCTGTTACTTGATTCTTCACTGGTAGTTGTGTTGATGCAAAACCAATCTCCTGTAATAGTAATGAAGTGTAGTGCAGTTGTACTATGTTAATACTTGTCATCTTTTAGACCTGTGTGGTTTACCATAGGAAAAGGATGATTATTGATTAAAAGGCAGACTTTGTGCTTGTGTTTACAGTGTTTCCTCCCCTCAGTTACTGTTTGTTTTCTTCTTTTTGGTGTTCTTTCCCTCTTCCCCATGTTTTGGCCACAGGAAGACACTGAGCCATGGTATTCTCGGCAAGTGTACGCAAAATACTGGAAGCACTATGACTTAGCCATGCGCTGGATGCGTAGACACCAGAGAGCGTACAGGAAAGCCATGGAGTCCTTTTATCACCTACAGTGGCATCTTGCCGCGGCCTTTCCAACTAGTCACTACTCAGATTGGGATGGGAATTATCTCCCACATACCCAAAGCTATTCTTCCAGCTATAGGCCAAGCGGCAGAGCTGTGTACCAGAGGGGAGCTCAGCAATATGCAGATGCCCACCAAGAGAGGGAGAATGCTGATGGGGATTCTGAAATGGAGGACGACTCTGAGTCTGAAGGGGAGATAGAATATGACTTGAGTAACATGGAAATCACGGAGGAGCTTCGCCAGTTTTTTGCACAGACAGAGGCACACCGGGAAGAACTGCGTAAGTCAATGCTTATTCTATGTTATCTGGTTCTTGTTGGACATAACATTGAATGATGGATGGTTTCAGCACTTACAGGTTTTGTAAGAATTCACAGAAATGGGTACTGCAATGGAGCAAGCCAAAAAGAATGAAGTAGGGAAAGATGATGGGTGCAGTTAAGTACCATGCATTACAAATAAGTCTCAGAAAATGTTTGAAGGCTTTTTGGTACAAGGGAGAGAAAATTATGACTGCAAAGAGGAGAATAACATGTTTGTTCAGAATATATTCTTCTTCAGTGCTGAAGGAAAAACTCCAGAATTTTTATGGTTAAATCTAGTTAACATGCTACATGTTTGAGAAGGGAACCCAAAGGAAGTGCTTTACTACCTCTTTGAATCCTAGAGTAAAACCTCAATGTATTTTATAACATGGAGCATCCATTTTGTTTGTTATTCTTTGGCTAACCCAACAGTAAAATTTCATGACCTTTTTCTTCTCCCTCTCCATCCCTAGGGTACTCTTCATTCTGTACTATACCACAAGTTTCTCTTTGTTTTACATCTTGATCTGGACCCAAGTCCTTAAGCAGGGAATGTAAGCCAAAGACTTAAGAATTTTCTCAGGTCTTAATCCTCAAAGGTATTGGTCATATTTGTTTCTATGAAATCCTTAAAAGAAATAAAAATTATGCAATATTTTGTTGTCACATTACTGCATATACAAATGTTGCAGGCACATTTATTATCTGTTTTAAGAAAACAGCATGATGAATGTAACTTTTCCACGTGACTCCAATAGAAAATACCCAGAATGAATGATTAATAGAGCTTTCTCTGGAAGAGGGAGATGTTCTAAAAATGCATAATAAACGCAGTGATGGGGAGGGAGAGAGAAAAATTGTGTTGTTTTAAATTCTTTGATCAGAGGGTATCTGGTGAGCTGAAACATCTCAGCTAAACTTCACACTTCCCATCAGTATGATGCACAGTTGATCTTAAGCAGCTCAGTGTTAGTGCCTGACATGCATCCCTTTCTCGTCATGCTTTCACAGAATCAGCTTGGTGTTCTCTCTTCAAACATTCCTTTAATATGAGGTACATAATGTTTTAAGATGCTTGTTTGTGTTTGGAAATGCAGTTTATTTTCTGTGGCTTTATGTTGTCTTCATGGTTAGTGGTGTTTAAAGGTACGCGAATGATTGAAGTGGTAT
Source organism: Coracopsis vasa (assembly GCA_026283785.1). Taxonomy (NCBI): domain Eukaryota; kingdom Metazoa; phylum Chordata; class Aves; order Psittaciformes; family Psittacidae; genus Coracopsis; species Coracopsis vasa. The sequence goes on along the minus strand of JANHGB010000652.1, from coordinate 8,515 downwards.
CCTTGAAATTGGGAAATCTGGCCTCAGAGATGTTCTCTATTGCAAATATCCTAGATGACCTTGGTATAGCTATTTAATCTCTTCTTGACCCCTCACTGGCAGCTCTTGCTAAAAATATGATTTGATTCTTTATGATGAGCAGATGAATTGGGAGAAGGTTTGTGACTCAGAATACAGATTTTACTTTTGTTCCTTCCACCACAGTGGTACCTGGAGCCTTTTGGAATAATTAGGTCTCTGCCACGTGCCATGTAGTAGCCTAGTTCTGTGTAAGCGTAATTCCATTCATTTCAGCGGCACTATTTCAGATCTTCATGCAAATTTAAGCCAGATCTGGTCTTTAGCTACTACTTGCTTCAGTTTTGTTAGTAGTTTCCCTGCTAAAGTGAGGTTAGTAATAATAATCTGTAATTCCTCAAAGCATGAATAAGTAAGTACTTGATTTAATTGAAATTTTAATGTGCTGCGGAGCTCTTGGGTGAACAGTGCTATCTAAATGCTAAGTTTTGTGAGTAGGAAAAGATACGATATGATCTTGTTCAGAAATAATTTTTTTCTTGTGTGGTAAGGGAAAAGGAAAATAGAATGAAACAGATTTTTCTAATTCTGTTAAAAGTTTCTCAGAAGAAGAAATATAAGCAGCAGGAGGAGAGGAAAATAATTGTTTTCCTGATGGCATGGAAATGAGCTGGTATGGCAGACATGTTGAAGGCTGTACCACTCTACTTCAGGAGGTAGTGTTATTAATTTTCTTGGATGCTGTTTCTGAACAAAATGAAATTTGGGATTCATTAAGCTGCAATCCATAGTGATGCTATCATGTTATATCTTTCATACTGTGCTGAAGAATGATTCTGTCATTCTGTATCAATGCTCAAGAAGGTGGAGATAATGCGTCTACAAAAGAAACCCACAGTTACTTAAGTAACTGCCTTTTTCTTTTAATCCCCAACTTTATGTCCTGAGCTGCTTCCCCTAGCTTAGGAGGAGATTTGTAGAAAAACTTGGGCACTAAAAAGCTGAATAACACCTGAAATTTAGGCATCCATGTCCAGCAGAGACATTTGTAATGGTAAGAATTTTAGATTTTCTTTGTGAACTGTAAAATAATGTTTGGGTATGTTAGAGTGGAATACCAATAGTGACTTTAGTGATCAGTTGAAGTGTAAGTCAGCTGTTAAGGAAGGTTAAGGGGAGGGCTGTCTCTCATGTTTTCTTTCTCTGGCATAAATAAGGGGCTATAGGTGAAGTTCACAGCCTTTGACTCCTGCACCTTGACATGCACTTGAGAGAAGACACCTGACTTGCTCTTCTTTTGAAATGAATACCATGCAAGTTTGATACACGTTTGTTGGCAATTTACTGAAGTGTGAGACAAATGAGAAAAGAAGAGCAGTAGGACAAATAAAAAGGGGAATTTGGCACATAAGGAAGGGGATGCTAGTACAGAGGGTTGGAGATCTAATTTATCTTTGTGAAGGATGACTTCCATGAGTCTGGTGTTTTTTCAAGCCCTGCAAAATTAGGAAATGCTATGCAGCATTAATACAGTTATTTGGACATGCATAATGAGAGTCTTCATTTCCCAAGTAAGATATAGCTGGTTGCCATATTTGATCCATGTCTCATCAACATGTGGAAAGATAATCAAAAGGACTAAAACAAATCCTAGCTGCTGTCAGACTCTTCACTTCTAATGCCTGATCTAGAGTCTGCTAGAGGCAATCACAGACATCAGGGGCTAAGATCTTGCAAACTGTAACTGTGGAAGATTTAAACAGCCTGAGATGTAGGTGGGAAAGACATTTGTGTCTGAATGGTGACATGCAAGCGTTAATGCTAATTATAAAGAGAAAAGTTTCAAAGAAAGCTGTCCCGTCAGACTAGCCAAAGAGGAAAACTTCAGGTTTATTTCATTTTTCAGTAACTGCCACAAGCTTTAAGAACTAGCAGATTCCTCACTTCTGTAGCGATTTTCATTTTTTTTTTTTTTTTTTTTTTGTTCTGTTTTCACTGTGGGCATTTGCAGTGGTTGGCTGACTTGCACAGTAAAGCCTTTGAAACTGGCAAACTATGAGCCTTGCTGCATGATTTAACACTTCAGCAGTGATACAGTTCACAACTAACCTCTTCTAAAACAATCTTTTTGTCTTTGAATTCATGTCGAATTCTTACTAGTTTTTAGGTTCACATCATGTATTGCAGTCAAATTATGTGTTCCTGGCACGCCCCGAAGTAATTGGGAGTGTTTTGCTGAGGCTGTATGAACTCAGGCATATTAACGCAATACAAACTTATCTTGTATTCTAGATATGTAGTGCATTTGGTTATAATATAATGCTGCTACAGACAGTTTACATTTCTCTGCAGTTGTTTCTTCATATGCAATTGTAATTATGTAGTGATTCTGTTTTTTAGGGGGATTTCTTGTCAGGTTAGTCTGTTGTTCTAGTTCTTCATATAACTGGTGATCCTAATATACTGTGCTTCTTGGGGATGTTTTTAGTTGCATTTAAAAATCTTCCCTCTGGCCATTGAAATGCATGAAGTTATTTCTGGGTTACCATACCTGTCAGGCCTAGATAGTGTACTGAATTCTCCAAACATCCTAGGTGTAAAGAACAGAATTCAGTAAGTTACCTTTTTATATTTGCAAGAATTAAAAGGACAAAAACCAAGAAAGGAAGATTCACAAGCCCAGCAAATCTGTAAATTATCTAATTGCATGTATTTATTACACTATTAAATTTAGCCTTTGAAACATGTAGTTTGCCCTTATGCAGCTTTTCTTTGTTCCCTTTTTACATATAAGAGAAAGTGACTTCTGTAATTGAGTGAGTACAGCATTGTGAATACATTAGAAACCATTCTGAAGTAGTCAGCAGGCAATGAGACACTGTCCTTTATTTAAAAACAAAGAAAAGCAAAAGAAAGTACCATCATGTCAGTTCATTACTAAAGGATAATAGTCTGCCAATTGTTAATGCTGTGACTAGCTTTTTCCATTAAAGCCTCTGTTTGCATTGCCCACACATACCCTCCAGCTTTTCCCAAAATAATGTTGTCTCAACTTATAATTTTCATGCCAGATGGAAAATCTTTAAAAAAAATTGAAAGGAAATGGTGAATGAAGATGTTTGTTTCAAATCTGGAATTTGTAGGTTTTTCCCCTTGGGTTTCTTTTTCTCTGAGAGATGACAGTTGTCACTGCCTCTTCCGTGAAGAGAGAGTAATGGAATTTTCCATGTTTTGAAACTTGTTTGAATAGTACCAGATCCACGAAGCTTTTGGTTTTGTTTAAGGCCTGTGTGCTTCCTTGGAAAACAGACTTTGATCGAGGTTTTTTTCCACCATGTTTTCCATCTTTCCTTCACTTCTCCCTGTTCTTCATCTGTTCTCTCCATCAGACTGTAGTTCAGATCCTTAGTCTTGGTGACCAGCATCTCTTTCATTTCTTCTTCTCTGCACTAAACTTTCAAAACAGTGTGGATGGTGAAGTTACAAATGTCTGCTCAACTTCCTTGGCTTTTTCAGCCTTGGTTGTCACATGAACTTTTAGCACTCTCTTTAGAAGTTGAACCGCTGAAGCTTCTGAAGGAATGCTTGTGAAGTAAGAGTGTTCTCTGCAGTACGTGTGGGCGTTTGGGAGATGCTTCTGAACCAGGTTTCTCTATGAACAGAAGGAGAAATGTGAAAGGCTTTCCTTTTATACCATGTCTCTGCTTTTGATGATTGAACCTTTTATTGTGTAGCAGCAGAATCTTCTGAAGTGCACACACTGTGTCCAGTGTAGAGGCTGTATTATTTGGTACTGGAAGCCAACAGCTGAAAAAAAAAAATAAAACACCTTCTTACTAGAGAAACAAGGAAAAGTGCCACAATTTTTACTGTTTTAATATTGAAAACTAATCTGTACTTGCAAAAATAGAGGGTCTGAATTGCATTTGGAGAGTAACAGTTGGGCATAGTTTTATATCTGTTTCATAAGAAACGTTATCTCTGTACTAAGAGTATCAATTTGAGAATTCAGCCGTTCCTAGAATATGTGATAGTCAAGAAAATGTCCTTGGATCTCATACTAGGGACAGAATTAGAGCTTAGGAGAATGTATAGCTTTGCTATGTGGACCTGTGTCTTTCCTGTCAATCCAGCACATGTTGTAACAAATGGATATTACGCTGTACTTGCCACTACAGGAATTAATGGAAGAGAGACACTAGAAAGCTTGAGGTGTTGCTGAGGAAACTGTGCTTTTTGTATCACTGAACCAGAGACAGTTGGAAATGGATATCCTCTGCTGAATGCTCAGGAGAGTTGTGTGAGAGTTAATACACAGAACTGGAAATTATACATGAAATTTTTCTAACTTGTTATGTGCCTCTGGCTGAAACTTTTTAACAGTGTTGGCAACCCCTAAAACAATGCAAGTGCAAGGCCAGGCTTCTTTTCTTCTGCTAAGAGATGCTTCGGTTTTCAGCTTCCAGGTGGCATCTGAGGATGCTGTGGACCACGCTCCTGTGTGTGCATGCGGCCTGGACAGTTGGGTAGAGCTGGGGCCTGAAATGCCACTTCCCTGTCTTCCAGCGGCTGTACTGGGCTCAGACGTTCCTAAGCATGCTGTGGATTTCTGGTATTTGACTTACAGCAGGTTCATAGCTAGGAGCATGGGAAAAGAAGCTTATGTGGTTCAGTGCAGCTGTAGTGTAGACATTGTTTTAAGAGGAATGCCAGGATGTCAAACACCCTCTATTTCATCTTACATTTGATGAAAATGAAGAGTGCTGTCTTAATATGTATTAAGCTTTGGAAACCTGTGTTGGAAATTGTCACCCTTTATTTGTCTGTCTAATGTGTTCCTGTTACTATAGTGGAGATAGCGCATACGACAGGTGGCTTGTTGAGAGTTTCAATTTCTTCACATTTATAAGCGATTTTGGGTACCTTAGCAGGAAGTAAGCAAAAGCCTCAAGTGGTAAAAGAATGAACGGTATGATCTGAGAAGAATTGTTCATTCCAGACCTTTTGCTTAACATCTAAGTTAGATGTCATCCCTATGACCAGAACACATTGTGTCAACATCATCTTTGCTGAACAAATACAGGATTTGAGCTACTCTTTCTCCCAGAGAACTGCTATCCTTAAGTTATTCATGAGGCAGTAAGAGAAGCCTGGTAATCCTGTATTGTTGCTGCTCTTAGTGAATCTGTGGTAAAATTACTTCTGACTAGACTTCTGTTACTTGTCTTGAGGATATGAGAATGAGATGTGCAGGACAGAGGCAGATCATCGCTTCTCTCAACTGCCCTGTCCCTCACCATCCATGTGCTAGATCTGCTTTCGATAGCTGTGTCTTGATAGTTGCTGGTCTCAGGAAGATCCTGTGGAAACAGGTCAGTGGCTTGCTGTGATGAATTAGCTATTGAAGCTTTACAAAGAAAATACATGCAGTAACTCAGTTTTAGGTCAAGCAAGCAGAGTGTCAGCACCTGTTTTGTGTCCATGCAGTTTCCAAGGTTTGAGGGCATTGCTGGGAGGTACTGGGCTTTGGCGAAGAACTACCAGGTAGACTCCAGGGCTGCAATGCCACATGTAGAACAGGGAATCCTTCCCCGGTCTTGTAAGAGCAAAACCAGCTTTCAGAATGCTGATATGGAAGATTGCTTCACATGGGAACAGTTCGGTGTGGGAAGATGTAGACACTACTTAAACTCAGAACTCGTGCTAGTAATTTTTTGAAGGCAGGTCTGCCTGCTTACTTATGCTGTTAGCATCTGCAGCTGCTCTGAGTGGCTCCTCTAGTCTTCTCTCCATTCTTTGTCCCTGCAGGGGAGCCTGTGAAAGCAGCTGCAGCTGCTGCGGAAAAGAGCAGGTGAGACCATGCTGACAGACACAGCTCTAGGGAAAAGTGGCATAAAAGCTGCTCTGTACTAATCACTCAGCTTGGGCAGTCTGTCTTTACAGTTTATGCACTTTCCCATTTCCCCTAAAATTCCTCGGTTACTGGTTCCATCTAAGTGCCACATGGAGCATTTCTGCATCTCTGAATGATTTTACTTAGGAGACAGGGAGAAAGCTCTTGTCTCAGTTCTGTGCTGATAAATTTGAATTCATTCACCTTCAACATAGTACTCTCAACCCTGTAAGTGGAAACAGGGATAGTGTGGGCTGTGAATTAAGCATTTTCTAACACAACCTTTTTTGTATCTACCTGGGGGATCTGCTTCTGTACCAAGAATGTTTAAAGTTTCAGCACTGGAGTAATTGTGAAAAACCGGTGTCGAAGACAAAGGTGGAAATGCATGTATCGTGTATTGTGTGCTTTCTGTGCTCTTTATCTACAAATCTGCTCAGAATCTACAACAGAGCAGGGCAGCAAAATATCTCAAGTGTTACACATTTTAGATGTATCTGTTATAAATTAAACTTCTTGTACAGATTTGCTTGGAGACACAAAATTTACCCTTGTTAATTTTATTGGGTGTTGTTAATACCAAGACTTCAAAGGCATAATTTCCTTTTCAACATCTCTCACTGTGCCTCAGTTTTATCAGAAGCATACAGATGGAATTCACATCCCTTGTCGTTTGGGAGATGTGGGTGCTGCGGAGGCAGAAACTGAGAGTTCAGAGACTTCTGTCTGCCTGGGTCTTTTTGAATCTAATTTCCTCGCATGCTCAAAATCAAGTGAGAGAGACGGACAGAGGCTGTTAGGCTCCCCATCTCAGACTTGGGTGGCCTTTACAGACTTCCATCATGACCCTGGACATGCCATTTGGGGCTAGATCCATAAAAGCTTGCAACAGAGGTGGAATTTAGAAACAGATGTCCAAAATAATAATCTTTCTCTTCCAACCATGCCTGCCAGGAAGAAGGGAGACAGTAATCTGTAGCCAAAGGGTGGTGCATCTTAAACCCCAAGGTGCAAGGGGACGTTGTCAGTGTTGTCTTTTCCAGTGGCTGTGTTAAGCACCTGTCCTACCTTGTGATGTGGTCTGCTATGAAGCCCATATCAAGGAATCTAAATCACTGTCCTGCTCTAGGAATTTGTGTCCATTTTCTTTTTATTTGGACCTGTACTAGTGTCGTGGTTTAAACCACTAGAGGGGTGATAGCACTTCCCTTTCTATCAGGAAAGTAGAGAAGGTTGATATGACAGCACACCAAGAAATAGTTGTGCTGCAGCCATATTCAGTATAGATTGATCCAGCTGTTTGTTGGTGTTATAATTGCTATTGGCCTCCAAAGTACCCAGATCTGTTTGTTTGGCCACCAAAGGTTCCCCTTGATATTTTCAAGGACATATGTCTAAGTTGTCATAACACTGCTCTGCAGTACACTGAAATCATGGAGGTAATTTAAAATGGAAAATAAATCTGAAACGGATATTTGTACTGAAATTAGGTTTGTACTAAATAAATAGCATGAGTGTTACACTATTGATTGCTGCTGTTCACATTTAGCTGGATAAGAATCTTGTGGGTTTAATTTCATTTGTAATTGCTGAAGTGGTGGTTGTTGAGCTAAAAGTCAGCTTTCTGTTCCTAGTAATTGGAGAAACTCTGCCAAGGAATGTAGGTCTCCAAAGATCATGCTGGGTCTCAATTTTAATATGGTTCTTCATATATTAGCATGCCAATGCCACTGTTCTCCCACTCTGCACAAAGCTTGCAGAGCACCTTCATATCTAGAAGGTCTGCAATTTCTGATGTGGCTGCTAAGCAGAAGGGTTGGAAGACTCACTTGAAAATTCATCTCTTGTCATTGCTTTGAGCTTTTTGGCCACTGGTATGGTGGGAAGGAAGCTGAAAATCTGTAGAAGAGTCCATACTATGGAGACTGTATCATGTGTGACGTGTTGGTGGAGGAGGTGTTGAGGTAGTAGATGGCAGAGCATCTGGATGACTTTGGAAAAGTGCAAGAAGTATCTGCCTTTTTCTGATCTCTCCATTTCTCAGTACATAAAGTTGGTGATGTGTAGTTATTTACATACCCTGATTTTGCATTCTTCACTTGGCATTAGTCATTGGCCTCTGTTGTGAATGCACTGTCAGGCTAGATGGGCTTTTAGTCTGATGGCTCTCCTCATGTAAAGTCTTCTCTTTCTGAAGTTATTTACACACTTCCTTCACATGAGAATTGCCCCACTGAAGCAACAGAGGGCAGACGTGGAGCTCCCAGTTGCTAAGAAGTACAGCTTAACTCTCTGAAGGCCAGGACACCACCTGCCTTTTGGAAAGAAGACAGTGCTCAAAATTCTACTCCAGCAACTGGCTCTGGAAGTATTTCTAATGTCAAACATTTCCCTTTTGCAGAAGGTACGATAGATGCATTATCTGTAGGTTTTCTCACAGATATAGGCATATTTTCCGAATCATAGAATGGTTGAGTTGGAAAAGACCTTAAGATCATCTAGTTTCAACTCCCCTGCCATGGGCACAGACACCTCCCACTAAACCATGCCACCCAAGGCTCTGTCCAACCTGGCCTTGAACACTGCCAGGGATGGAGCATCCAC